>QJNZ01000747.1:0-47452 GCA_004155055.1 Monosporascus sp. CRB-8-3
AAAAAAAAAAAAAAAAAAAAAAAAAAAAAAAAAAAAAAGTTTGAGTTAGTATACCCGTCAAACCTCCCAGAGGCGGCGCTGTAATATGCATCACTCTCCACGTTTCGGGCAGTGTCAGCCTCTACCTACATAGGTAGATCAGGATCTTCGACAGCAGATGATAGGTCACCCATGCCTTCATCCCCGGTAGCGCCACCAGCGCCAGCAGGGTCCGCCGTTTCGTCACCACCAGCTCCCGCAGCATCGGCATCTCCACTAGCACCCCCAGCCGCATCAGCGCCCTCGTCATGAGCGCGGTCCTCTTTACTAACCGTATATCTTTTCGTGATATTCTTTCTCTTAGAGCCGCCGGGCCCATAGGTCTTCATCAACTCATCCCTGCCGAGTTTGTTGCGCTTGTTAGAACCCAGCACATTCGCGGCCAAGCCGGCAAAGCCAGAAGGTCCCCATTGCTGCTCGAATTCGGCCAGGGCCTTCTTACGCTCCTCCTTGAAGCCGTTCTCCTCGCGGTAGCAGGCCTTGCGCTCCGAGCTCATACGAAGCAGGGTCGCTGCTGTCGGTGGCGGGCCCATGCCGCCGACAATGAGCCAATGACTGAGGGACACTCGTTTCTCTGGATCAAGGGCCATCGGTATTGAGTGCGAGTGGGGGTTGACTAGTAGTTTCACACTCTGACAGGTATTTGGCCCGCTGCCGTCTTTCTGCAGGACGGACCCTAGGGAATTAAGAGCTGACTAGAAAAAGAACTGGGCCGAGACAGATGCTTGAGCGATAGGGGAAGGCGGGAAATGAGTCCGGAGAACGATCAATCGAAGGGAAGACCAAGATCTGCGTGTCCATCAGCAAAGGCTCAAAGGCAGAACAACGAAAGGTGCTACTTACCGCTGTGAATACATCGAAACACACTGAGGAAATTGGTTGAGAAAGGAAATACCCAGTACTGAAGAAGATATATAAAGTTAACCTTCCTCTTTACCGTGATGGGCAGTGAGATATGGAAGACTCACCATTATTCATACATTACGACCGTGGGTTTGTGCTTGTGCGTTCTATAATTCGGTTAACTGTTTCAGGCCGCCTCGTCTGATCTCGTGATTCGCCTCCCGGTCACCTATCAGGGCTTATCGCGGATTCCGGTGGAAAAAGGTGAAATCTAGGCAGATGCAACGGTGACATGTTGTCGCTACGTAGTGTATCGCTCCTGGCCCTGAGATCAGCGATGTGCGGGCGAACTCAGAGATTGTAGCTCTCTGGATCGTAGACCCAGTCTTCTGGGACCTGTGGAGGAGCAACCGCGGCAAAGGCATGGGGAGTATCAAAGAAACCCCCATACTTGGCCGCACAGAGGGGATGGACTCGGGGGTGAGGAGAAGGTGCCGCATAGCTAGTAGATGTCGGAGTAGTCTCGACCTTCCGCCGCTTGTTAGCACGCTCATCGCATGATTCGAGATTATCGTTTTCTTTGAGGCCAAATCCAATATCGACCATGGACCAATCGTCACTAAAGCTTTGTTCTGCGTCGCTATCCTTCTCTTTAGCGTCACAGGCTTCGTCATCGTGAGGAGGGGGCTGGAATATGGGCTTCCCGGTTGACGTGTGCAGGACGTTATTCTCATATCCATGTTTAAGATGGATGCTGGTAACATCCTGCTCCGTATTGTCTAGGCTGATTCCATCCATATTTGCCGCTTTGCTGCCGCAGGAAGGGGATCCTGGGCGCTGAATGGCTATTCGAACACTGCCAGACCGCGTGCTGAGATCACCCAGGGCCTCACCCGTAACCGAAAGGCGACGAGAGGATGTTTCTCCAGAGAAAGGAAGAGCGCCAGGGAAGCCTATTTCATCACCTTTAACGTCTCTGCTTGTGTCGTGTTGACCCCGCCCTGTAGAATTGCGACGTAGCTTGGGAAGACGTAGACTGAAAACCGAGGAAGCTTTGCGCGGTCCCCGCTGTAGTCTCTCATCATCCGCATCATACTCGGCGTCGATTGGACGGATGTCATCATCATCAATCTCGCAAAACTCATCGTCCTGGAAGAAATCGATACCTTGAGTGCGCTCGAGACTCCGCACAGAATGCTGCGGCAGCGGGGGAGGTGGCGACCCGCGACAGTGGAGGGCCGATCGATGGCGGTACCTCGGTGCCTTTGACGCTCTGAAAATACCCAGCTTATCCTGAATGAAGCCGATACCAGTCTTCTTCTTGGTGGGTGGGGGGAGGTTGGAGGGGGAAGCGCATTTTGAGTGCGATGGCGCGTACATGTTGCTGCGACGAGATTTAGGGAGAGATAGAGTAGAAGTTGCCACAGCGATGATTGAGCTCCCTGAGGTTGCTTTCGGTTATGGCGAAATTCCGAAGTTCTAGACGAGAAAGGTTTGAAGAAAGGAATTTCTGTGGAAGTTTTGAAAGGGATTGGATTTTGTGCGCAGCGCGAAATTTGCGGGAAGGGATCTTGATTGCTAAGAGTTCATGTAGCTGAATCACGTCTGCTAGAAATTCACATCGTAGGGAAATCGCGAATACGTGTTCCGTGAATAGCCCGAATAGGCAGAATGTTGCGAGCAGAATGGTGACAAGAATAATAGGAGAGAGGGTGCAGAAGGCTTAAAAGAGTGATTCAACAGACAGTCCGGTTCAAGGGGACTCGTCCAATGATGATTATAACACAACCTAGTATTAGAACTCAGTTGTACCAAGTCTGGAGCCGTGTAGAAGGAGGGTGGCGAATAGGGATATATGCCAAAGGTGAAGAGGCACTCCGATGTGCTCGGGGGGCCAGTAGCTTGATATCGATAACCTATCCACGCAGATGAAATAATAATCAGGGACCTCATAAGCAGATACAAGTAGCCAGAATGAACAGAACACTCACTCAACCGCTTGTCAATTAGGTAGCAGGTACGCCTGGCTTTTCGTCCGATGTTCAAGATCTCCAATCACTCAAAGTTGTCACGTTTCTCCACCTCTTCAATCACTCCCGTCTCCTATCAATCCCTTGAAAATATTTTAGGATTTGCCGTATCGACACGGCAATCAAATTGGAGGCTCACATTGCTTCCTCTACAACTAGGATCTTAATGTTTTAGAGGATTGCTTGGGACTCTATATACCTGTGTCTACCTCGCCCCGTTACCTGGATTTCAGGGGTTCTTTTACATTCGAGTCATATATCTCACATAGTCTCTCCCCGAAGCTATCGCCGCACCTCTACTACCACTAGTCCATGAAGTGAATGTATTACCTCCTGTGCTCAAGATACATAACGGTAGAGGCATTTGCTCCTCCCAATCTGCGCCCCTCTCGCGATGAGTCGGAACTTTCATTCCACATTACGCTCAAAGATCAAGAGGTCCCTGAAGGCATTTATCATTCTCCTGAGCATTCTCAAAGTGAAGAAATCTATTATTCTGCTTCTAATGGTACTATTCTTCGCCTTCGGGGGGAAATCAGGGAGGAATCGTAGCAGTTGGAAATGGCTGAAGCAGGGCACCTCGGCACGGGCCGAAGTCGGTAACGGAAGCTATTCTAAGCATAAAATGTGGGCAAGGACGGAGGCCGAAGCCGAACGCAAGGACGAACTCTCAAGCCGAGCACGGGTCCGTCAGCATTGGGAGCTCCTCCTCTCTTCCCCCACATCTACGCCGGTCTTGGTCAGCAAAATCCGTAATTCGCAAGCTGTTTGTAGACTGATTCAGAGTCGCGAATTAGGTCGAAGAGAGGTCTGCGGAGACATCGAATACAATCTTGCAGCTGAACTCTGGAGCGATGTTAATGATTAAAGCGCGCGGCAAATGCTCACTAGGATGGGGGAATGGTTACCTGTAGGTATTTGGCATTTAAAAAGATTGCCCATAGGTAAACCCATGGGTTCAAACTCGTGGCCCTCATCCTAGCTCACGCGGTCGCAATCACGGGACCTCTCCCTGTGTTATTAATGCATCCTCTACCTGGCAATGTTCGCAATTAGGGGTTGGCCGCTGTATGGATGACGTGACAATTTACTGCGAATTACGATTGAGTTGGTTTCTCCCAGATGAGTATGGAAGGAGCCGCCAGCGTACTTCGAGTGTTTCGTTCCAGATATACTTTGGAACGTCTCTGTCTGGATGGTCTCCATAACATCGGTGCTCTTGTATTTCAACATGTTGGCCTGGCGAGCAACATTCATCGCATCCATGATCGTGTCAGCTTTCCTCCCCGCGTCATCACAGGAGCTAGAGCTACCAGCTCGGTCTCTGCGATTTTAAGAACGGTGGTTACCGTACCCTGGTATAATGAGTATATTCAGCCAGGCGGGCTGGCTCGTGTTTCTTCCAGGCATGAGGACGATGAAGCCGGAGTACGCCTAGCCGAAGGCTGCAAGGTGGAGACTTTGTTGGACTACTACTTGGCGCTGAGGAAAAGAAAGGGGCTGTCATTTCTGGGAAAGGAACGATATCTCTGCGTATCAATTCTTCTTCGCGACTGCGTGATGGAACTGAAAGATAGTTCGCGAGCTTCTCGCATTCAAGTCACGGGCATGCCCACAGGTACGTTTGAGTCTACGAATGGACCAACATTAATCATTCCAAAATCCAATTCTCTTTCATTTGACGATGCTACCAATTTAACACCGATATGTTTACCCAAGAGGAAGTTGTACCAACTCCTTGACACGCCATTGTCCAAGTTCGGCCGTACATGTGCTCTCAGCATGATGTCGCAGGTTTCCTGCTCGCCTCAGACATGATGTAAGATGTCTTCATTAACGTCCATTACGTTATCCTCATAGTCATTCATCCATGAAGCGGTCCCAGGATCCTGGGCGTGTCTCTTGTGCTCTCTCAAGCGACCTTCGACAATGTTGTTCGATGTAGAGTTCCCGTTAGCTATAATTGGCAGCTTTATTAAAAATATTTGGAAGCCAACCCGCAGGGAGTGCTGGCAATCCAAATTTTAGAGCTTGGGAACTTATAAATATCCCATACGTTCTTCCACGCCTCCCCAGTAGACTATGGGGCGCGGCTCAAGGACGCTCAGCTCGGATCTCAGGCTCCTCTTCTCTTCCTCAAAATCCACGATTGAAGGCTGCCTGAACAGGACGGCATTGATAGTGTCCACTGGAGAGTGCGCAGAACTCGAAGTTGAGCTAAACGAGCCGCGCAAACCAGTGCTCTGGGAAGAGGCGGATGATGAACGGCGGAATGACGTGCGGATGCCGTTTGGTGAGAAGCGGGAGTGGATGGCCTGGAAACGCGAGGTATGCATCTTGACGATTTGACGGGGTTTTGGGAACAATGAATGTGGATTTGGCAGATAGATATTCGTGGCTGTCAAGGCTGGTCGGGGAATGACCGGATGGATGTGTATTAGGATGGGTATCTGTAAATAGGCACAGCCTTGGATGTAATGTTTGATCGCAGGAAGCGAAGAGAAAGAATCAAAAATGATTTAAAAAGATGAGTCGATCTATGCCAGAGATCATAAAGAACGAAATGAGACCAGAAAGCTGAAGGATTAAGTTGAGAGGGAACTTCAAGTCGGACACTCTAGAGGTCTAAAGGCAGACAAGAGAAGTACTGACAGAGCGCAGGCCAATCTTGAGGTTTAAGTACCTACTTCTAGGATAAGTGCTCAAAGAAGATCGTGATGCGCTCCTCGAGTTATTAATGGGGTCTGGAAACAGATATGGGGATGAAACAGGAATGCAGAGAATCGATATCCGGAGACAGTTCACGGGCAGTGGGGCTCAGGGCTCAGGGAACAGGGGGTTAAGACAGCTAGAGCAAATAGACCTCCGTCCTAGGGGTTTACTATGTAGGAAGAGCCCCTGGGTTCACGCTCTATTTAGAGTCAATCATCTGGGGTATTGTAATCCCCCGACAGCGTAGGAGTTGTTGCAAACGGCCTCGGCATTGATGTGCAAATCTACTGACTCATGTAGTCGTGTAGGAAAAGGTAAACATGTATTCGTACTAAGGGGTTTGTTTCGCCGGTTATAGCCGAGCACAGCAACAGTGTCATGTGCGTAGTTGCGGGAGATCCGAAAATGCCAAAACCACTTACTACAGTAGCTTGTGGAAGTGATAATGAAACAAGCCTCCCGAACCACCTGTGCACTCCGTGTGATACCAGCCGTGTAAGCAGGGAGAATCTCAGCTAGTGCCTGGGGCTGTGCACGTCAACTCGGCTCGTTGAGCCTAATTTAGGCAGTTTGCAGAGGGACGAGGTCAAGCTGCAGCTTGAGTGTCACAGGTTCGTGATGGGTTCGTTCGAACCAAGGGGAAAGGTGCTGAAAAGGGAAAAGGCTATTGCATTACTGGACAAGCTTGAGTATGATCGCCCACAGGGATTCTGTGATAGATGGATTCGGGGCTTGGCAAGACCTCGTTTCATCGTTTTTCATGACATAAGCCAATTTATCCGAGACAGGTTCCCAATAGCTCTGGGATCTCCGGTCCAGACTACGCAGATGTTCGGTTCCAGACATAGAAAGCGAACCACTGAATTTCAATGTATCAATTGCTATGAAATTCTTGCCGGGAAGCTTCCTGTGCCAACGTAAAGCAATAGTTATTTGTTGTGCCTAGGTCTAGTTATAGCAATTTCGAAGTAACGTTAAATTGGTCGACATATAATACTATGCGACATAGCAAATTGCACCATCCTACTTATGCTGCGGCCTGTCTCGAGACCCGGCAACCCCTGTGCGGATCCGAGCAAATCCAGACAACAGAGCCACCCAAGAGCGAGGTGATCAGACACCAACATCGCGAACACCTAAAGCTGGAAGACCCCCGGCGCTCACCACGTAGGATCTCGAGCGACCACCCCCACGATGCGCATCCTCTAGGGGGCCCGAGCGAGATCTCTGTATCATCACCAGGATGATCAGAAGCCCATCTCATTCCTCACAGCCTTCCCAGGCGGTCTCCCGCGTCTCGACGGGCTTCTAAAAGACTACCGATGAGGATCCTGTGGAGTTCCTTATCAGAGATACAAGTGCTGGGGCATGGTTCCGCCGATGCGCTCGACTACGTAGCTAACCAAGCGTCATACTTCAGCCTCGGCGCAGTCCGCACAGTTGATAGTTGACATACATTAGTCTAGTCATCGTCTATGTACAGATGCATTGTCTATGCAGCGTGGACTCCAGATCGTTCGTCTATGCACTCTTGGACTATTTCCCCAGGACCCCATGATAAACAACCAACAGGAGGTACAGTGGAGCGATAATGAGACAAGCCGAGAACGATGCCGTTGGTAGTTCCCTTCCCTTCAAAGTACAAATACCTAACGAAACCCATGCCGTCGGAGATCGCAAGCACCCGATGAAGGGGAACAGAAATCTATGCTGCAGAGTGGGAGCCATTTGAGTCGCATGAAACCGCCAATCGCTTGATCCAAAGTGACCCCCCTTCGTCATGCTTTCTACACCTATAAAGGCATAAAATCTTCTCTTGGCATTCGAAGTTCCCAGTGCAGCAATTCCCCCCACAGGCCCTTCCTCATTATCATGCGCTGGTCGAGTTATATCGTTATAGCATGTAGCAATATAGCGGTTGTACTGTAACCTGTGATGGCGTGCTGCCTCAGCGGCTGC
This sequence comes from Monosporascus sp. CRB-8-3, assembly GCA_004155055.1. Lineage (NCBI taxonomy): Eukaryota > Fungi > Ascomycota > Sordariomycetes > Xylariales > Monosporascus > Monosporascus sp. CRB-8-3. Next base: position 7,584 of record QJNZ01000747.1, read on the forward strand.
TTCCTCGACTTCTCCGCATTGTTGCGCTACGCCGGATGCTTTCGACCCAGATAGAGTCGTCGAGTAGGTCTCTAACCTGAGCAGGACTGACCGAGCCAGCCTGTGAGCCGCTGTTTTCGCCAGAAGACGGACGGCCCTCTTGTAATTCGAAGTTGAGTACAGGGCGCTGAGATTGGTGCCCCGGCATCGAAGGGGTTGCGCGAGGGAAGCTCAGGGGATGAGCGGACGTGGAGTCATATGTTGATATGTCGACGCTGGAAGACCAGCTCTTGTGCTGCGGCCGCGCCTCGTCTGTTGCGCCGAGCAGATCGGACGACTTAGCAGTCGGCGTGACAGATGGAGCAGCCACCGTACTACGCTGATTTGCCCCTGTGGCGTGGTCTCCTTCATCTTCTACAAAAATATCAGGAACGTCAAGCTGCGGGATGGCTGTCATCCGCCCTGCACGCTTCTGCTCCATGTGCTTCTTGAACCGCCTAGACCAATAACTGTCAACGTGTTAGCAAAAAGAAACTGCTGTGTTAGTACTAGGAGACAACTCACAGAGTATCGAAGAATCCGAGGACGACCCTCCGCCGAACCTCTTCCTCTACCCTCTGAAGGCGTGCACGACGCCGCAGAAACTCCTCGAGCCTAACTTCCAGTTAGAACTTAACGATATGGGACGAAACGAAGAACCAAACCTTAGACTCTTGTTATCGCTTATTATCTTGTAGTGCGCCAATATCATGAGGACGGTCGTGAATGAGATACCCCTGTCCGCGTCGGCAGAGACCATGACTTCCTCGCAAAAGATGTTATAGCGGCGACGCCGCTCTCGGACTTGATGCACATCGATCCGCGCAAGTCTTTCATTTAACCGACGGATATCCACTCCATCAACTGCATTGGCTGTGACAATGGACGCGTGCCTAGATGGCGGCGCTTCTTCGGTTCTGATGTCGTCCAGGATTTGCCCGACGGAGTCGTCTGCATCGTATATTCGCATTTCGAAGACTCCTGACAGCTCCCCCAACAACCGATAGAAATCGTGTTTGTTGATGAAGCCCGTCCCTGCAGGATCGACGCTGCGCCAGGCCTCCTTGAACCTCCGTATATCGTCTCGCTCTACATGTGCCAATTTACTGGAGCGTTGATATACATAGCTAAAACTTTCGTAGATGAGCGAGATGAAAAGGTTGACGAAGATATACATGCTGAGAAGGTTCCAGGCGACGAAGAGCGCTCTTGCCCAGCTGGTACTACCGCAGTCGCTCTCAAAAAAGTCTCTGCTCTCGACGCACAGTGGAGGAGTGACAGCTGCAAAATCCACCTCCATGAGCTCGTTCCACCCTTCGCCAACACTCATCCGAAACAACAGAATAAGAGCCTTTGGAACCGTTCTGAAATTGACGTCGCTGTCCGCGTTAGGCCCGAAACGGGTCAGACTAAATGTTTGAGTGAACGCAATGGCAAAGACGAGGAAGACCACTAGCCATGTGGCTAATAAGTTGTTTATAGTTGACAAACTCGCCGCGGCGGTTTTGAAGAGTTGATCCAAAGCGTCGTTCCGCGGGATCAGGAGCAGTACGATCGCCACGAGAAAGATCTTGTGAAGCTGAGCAAATGACTCCGACTGCGGGTCCGAGAGATACATCGCCGAAGTCACGAAGGCACCAGCTATGACAAATAGGGAATAAACGTCCCAAGAACTCCTCCTAAACCGTTTCCAACCGAAGCCCACGATACGAATGATGATGTTGGCCGCGTATATGAAGTTGAGTGCTAGGAAAATGAGGTTCCTGAGGTGAGTCCACCAACTCGGTTCCGGATAGTATTCGAGCATCAACAAGATTAAGTGTAAGACGAGGACCACGGTAATGGTAGTGTACCATTTCCCCCGCTTCTCAATCGCTCGCTTGTGGCACCATTTCTTCCACTTCTTGCCGGTCTCATGATATGACGTTCGGGAAGGTGAAATCTGGCGAAGGAGATTTCGGAGCTCGAGCCAGGATCTCTGCTCGGCAGTCAAGAAGGCGACGCCTGTTTGTTCAGTATAATTCCGCATGAATACAGAAATGAAGAGTGTGAGCACAAATACGGTCCCCATGAGGTTGAACACTATAAAGAACATAGCATTGCCGATAGCTGCCATATCCCGGGGCTGATTCCCCCGACCGGTAATGGACTGCGCGGAAAATGAGACGTCAACCCAACCCTCCTGCGAGACGATCTGGAAGAGAATGAACAGGGCTGACCCGAAATCGTCGAAGTCGTAGAAAGGGTTGGCTGCAACTCGGGGGGCGAGGAGCGGCCAGTCTTCATTAAACGGTGCGCTCTCGAACTCGCCGAAGCACTCAGACAGGAGCGTAACACCATCATCGTTACACATAACAAGCTGCCCGTTGAACAGTGTTACAGCGTATATAGCAAAGGGAATCAAGAGAGACAGGGAGACAAGCGCAGCCTGGGGTGTACGTTAGTTTGTGTTACTAACCCAGCTTGAGATTCCAGGGCAGTGGACTCACGCTAATGATCTTCCATCCACCTACTATGATCAGGGAGTGGAAGGTGTCTCTCGCGCTGTTGCTAATATTGAGTAGACGGAGAGCCCTGAATGCTTTGAAAGCACCGACGGCTCTGGACACTGTCCCATCACCGGCGAGGAGGGTGATGACATTAATCCATAGCGTGATGAGTACTACTCCGTCGATAAAACCCCACGAGCTTCTGTAGTAGGCGTTAGGCGTAAAGAACAAGCCGTCAGCGATAATTTTGATGACGGCTTCGACAGTGAACAGGACCGCGAACGCTGCATCAATCCAGACGAACCAATTACTACGGGAATATTCATGGGACTCCCAGTACTCCTTCTGGTACAAAGGTGTTGTCACGCATGCGAGGACCACCATGGAAATGACGGCCGCATATATGAGAGCAGAGAAGGTGTACCAGGCGATCTTGTTCGGTTCAACGCCGTCGAACCTCTCGCTCCCCCTTCCCGGTCCGACAAGGCGTTGACATAGCCGCCGAATGGGATTGCGAGGGGTAAATATATAAAGCGAGTTGTTATACGTAGGGTATCGTGCCAGGTACTCACGTTGGGCCCTGCGCCGCGCTGCTGCAGCTGACACAACCTGCCGAGCCATCTGTCGCGGATCTAAATTGTCATTCGGACCATCGAACCGGAGGTTGGTATAAAATGGATTGGGCTCTTTGCTAGAGAACACATTCCGAACCTTGCCCCAGGCAGATTCCATGAAGCCTAGCCTAATGGCATCCGACTTGTCAGTGCCGGGAGGAACCCGACTTCTAGCGGCATCTTCTTGCAATGGGTCCAGGGACTCGTCCAAGAAGTCACGGACAACGGCATCTTTCAGCAGCATTTCCATCGTGGCAGGCCCATAATCAAGCGGGTCCCTCCTCTTACGATTCTTCCCAAAGGAGAAGATTTCAGAGAGTGCGAGGTTGTTCGTTGCAGTCCTACCCAACTCCTTTCTCTGCAGGAACGCCTTGACCTGCTCTAGCCGCTTTTCATCTTCTGAGACGTCGAAGTTTTCTTGTATGACAGCGATGAACATGTTGAGAATGATGAACCACGACAGAGTCATCCAGCCAATGAGAAATGCGGCACCATACCACGATGTATTGTGATCGGTGGTATAAGAAGTCACATTGTAAAGTATGGCCGTCCAGTCCTCGCTGGACAATATCTGCCACATGCCGACGAAAGAATTGAAGAAATTGTAAAAGGATACGTAGATCATCTCATCGTCCTCGTCATACTGGGGTATCTCACCTCGGAAGAGCTGGACAGCGAAGAGGGCCATCATGAATGTGATGAGAAACACGAATAGGATGAGGTTTGCAATACCGCTTGCGTTTCCCAGGACGAGCAGAATCAATTTCCTCGTGGTTGGGATAGCCAAGACCACGCGATAGACTCGAAGGATTTGGAATATCGTCAGCCACGCATAGACCACGCCGCGACCGCGAATCGGAGGTAGGAGTATGACTGTGGTCGACACTGCGAGAAATAGGTCAACGTTATTGCGTGTATTCTTGTGAAAGCCGCGCCAATTCGCCGCGAATCGGATGGCAATCTCGATGTCTAATAATATGGTGACAACAATTTCAGACCCATCAATGAAATTACCCCGTAGGGTTGACATCTCGTCGCTGCGGAGTGACTGGCATAAGATATCATAGGCTATTATCAGCACCCAAACCAGCGAAGTTCTGTCGTATATTCTCTGCAAATCAGATACCTGATGAAGGGGCTCGTCGTCAACTGGGATAAGAGTGTCCTGGGAGGAGGTGAAAGCGCTGGCTTTGCTTTCTTCTCGGATAACCTGGAAGGAGGAGGTGACGACGGCGATCATCAAGTTGGTCAACCACAGCATCATGATCATGATACCGGCGCCATAAAAGAGGGCCGCGGGGTGAAAGTCCGACTTCATCGTGATGTACATGAGGTCCGACCACGTATTGGCACTCATGATGACGAAAACCAATTCGAGCGAGTGAACGATGTCGTCAAAATTCACAGTACCCTTGTGAGGAGAGTCCTGCTCAAGACAGATCGATCCCCGAGGGCACAGGTAGCCCTTCGCGTCGTCGGTCCCAGGTTCGAGGCCTTCGAAGGACTTCGGAAAGGGGGACTTCACCCATGGCATCGGGACGCCGGTCTCGTTGTCGAGATGGCCCCCGCAGAAGGCGTCTTCATTGGTGAAAGACGCAGAGAAGTCATCAGGCTGCAATGGATCTCGCCAAACACACTGACGTCTTAGGCTGGACTTGAAGCTCTGCACACCTATAATAGCAAACAAAAGCCAGAAGAAGCCGATCAGAAAGGCGACACGGACAAGTAGTGGTGCCGCCTTTTTAAGGCTTCGTAAGATGATCTACCAAGCATGTTAGTCTGGTGGAAGAGCCATCGAACGGTGGCTTTCACTTACGGCCGTGCCGTTGGTTATAGCAAGGAGACGAACTATTCTCAAACAGCTCATCATACGAAACACAAACAGATGATGGCGCATTTCGAGACCGGTGATGCTCAGGACGAATGTGATCCAGAACGATACAACCGCGATAAAGTCCAGCCTGTTGAAACTGTGTCGTAGAAACGCTCGACGGGCTAGCTGCATCCTCTGCTGATCCTCAAGAGTCTCGGGCAGCGTCTGCCCGTGCATCATAGTGAAGGAGCGAGTAAAGGTGGACGGCCCGAAGACCTCTTGGCGAGGAGTCTTGACAGATTTCTGGCGTTGCGGGCGGAAGTACGCGTTGTACCGTTCCGTAACCACAGTCCGGATACCCTTCTTGCGGTCTATAGTACTATACTCAGCGGCATTCAGTATGAACCCCGAGACGATGATATGAGCTGCGATCTCAAGTGTAAAAACGATGAAAAGCCCCAACATGGCCCAATTAATCCATGAGGACGGATCCCATCTTTCCGGACGCTTATACTTATCCTCAAAGACGTTATGCGCGGATTCAACGGTGAGCAGAACAGCTTGAAGCACTATCAGAAGAAGAATGACGGGTTCCATATAAGGATTGACAAGCAGGTCACACAGCTTCATTCTGATGGGATTGTCAGGCGAGAATATCCCAAGAGACCGGCCTTTTAAAGGGTTCTTCATTGGCATTCTGGGTGGTGCCACAGGCTCCGTCGAAGTCCATCCGAGCTCCCCCCTCTTCTCAAGCGGCGATTCTGGATAGACTTGGGACGGATATGAGGTGTCCTGTTCCATTTGGATCGATGAATGATCGAATGGCCTGCGGGTTTCCGCACTTGGCGACCTAGACCTGGACCGCTCGCGCCTTTCCCGATGATTCCTCGTTTCCCCTTCACCACCGATATTCACGACACGCTGGGACATAGCCCTAACAACAGATCCAGCCTTGTAGATGGCATCAGAGGTACTTCCTCGTTCCGAACCTGGTCGTGAACTGGATCGATTGTCAGTGGGCGTGAGGGAGGCCCCATAGCTGCGGTGTTTGGTAGGTCCATAGCCTGTCTCTAAATCGTATCCTAGCTTCTTGTTCGAGCCCCGGCGCGACCTAGAGGGGCTATTTCCCAAGTCCGAGACGGTCTGAAAGCTGTCCCTCGGTTGTGATTCCCCTTGCGGGGTCGCTAGTGCTCCCGAAATTGGCTGAGCGGTGGAAGTCAGGGGAGCACTATCGGACTCATAGTAGTCTACGTGCGCAGTTTCATCGTAGTATGGGTTTGTAGTAGCATACGGTTGCGTAGAGTCGGACGTCATCGGTGGCACATCGGCACCTGGAGGGTTAATGTCCGGGGGAAGCGCATACTGAAGAGCTGAGACATCCAAAGGTGAGCTTGGGCTCACGCTAGCGGTGCCATGATGAGACTGCTGTTGCTGGTAGCCATCCCAATAGGTCGAGATGGCGGGTAAGCCCGCACTTGCTGCCGAGATATTAAGACCAGCCGTCGGCGCTTGAAGCCCTTCCCGCGGTTGACGCTGATTTTCATATTGTTCGTCATTCTGCGGTTCAAGGTCCCGAAGAGGTATCGACTGTGAGGCCGACAGATTCCATTGTCGGGAACGATGCGGTGAGTTTGGAGGACCGGACATGGCGCTCTTGACGTTGCCAGACACCAAGGACGAATGTTGACATGCACTACGTAATAGTAGCAGTAGCTCTGCGGGTTTAGAGGCAGAAAAACCCGGATTGCATAGCGCGCAAGCGCACACTGCGATGATAAAAATATTGCGAGCTCAAGGCATCACAGGAAGCTTGCCGCCTTTAACCCTAACTGGCGCCTAGAGCTATATGTTTCTCGGAGCGTGGAGTATGTCGGGAACGAGCAAAATCGCGGACGTGACTTGCGGCGTGTCTGGAACGCAAGATTCGAACACCAGAAAACGAGCGACAGGATAATTCGAAGATTCGAGTCTGAAGGTAGAGAGGCAGTGAGTATTTAACTAATATTAAGCCAAACAAGCCCTGGCACAGGCGTCAGTTACGAAATAGAGGGAAACCGAACGATCGACGACATCAATTAGAAATTGTTGCTGAAGTTGTTGTAGTTCTCTTGTCCCAGATCTGACCTGCGGAAAAGGACGAATATCTACTGTCGGTCGCGAAGTTTGACTCCAGTGAGGCTTAGGTGCGTTTAAAGCCAAAAGAAGCAATGGAGGTTGCATTATGGAACTTACCTAGCGCCTAGTCTGGAATGGAGAAGCCCGACGCCGACACATCCATCCCAGTGACGCTAAGACTTGCATATTCGCTGGGCACAATGTAGTAGGCTAACCAGACCTGGCGGGAAAGTTACTGTAATGGCCACATCCAGCCCCCAAAGGGCATGTAGCACCAGGGCTTGGGATACATAGTCCATAACGCGGCACTAACTATGTCCACACATGCCTGAGTCTCGAAAGTACAACGCCCCTGGTCGGGCCGGTATCAACATCAATAATTGGCCTATTGATACCAAGTACCAGAAAATATTTGTACTTGGTACCTGCATAGTACTGTAGCAAAGACATATGGCCTGATGGGTCTAGACCACGCGATCGCACAGCCTCAACGGTGAAGCTGCAAGGGCATTCAAATATTGAGCTAGGAGTTCCCGAGGGGGGTCCCGTAACTAATCCGTTGTTAGTACTGAGAGCTCAGCCTCTTTAAAGTCCTAGGGTGGGGCCGCTTACATACCTACACCACTATGGTATCAGGTAAAACATTTCGTAGCCTGTCAGGTACCAGTGGGCCGCGCTAGTAGCCGTCTTATACAGATTCAGTATAACCGATACCGGGGTCGTCCTAACGGTACTTAACCAATATGCAAGTTGGCAGCCGTTTAGCTCTTAATCGCCGCCAGTCTTCATCAAATAGATAGAGTGACTATTGTAGCGAATAATTCAAAAGAAGCTGCATTTTCAGCAGACAATAACGGATTATGGAAATGGTTGTACTAGCCCAATACGGGAAAGTGTGGTGGGCCAGTAGCGCAGCGACCTGATTACGTGCGAAAAGTTACCCCTAACACCGTAGCACCGAGATGAAGATTATAACTTCTCTGAGGCTCAGCCCAAGTTTAACCTAGTAGTATATCTAGGGACTAGATGCGAATGAATATACTGTAGAGAACAATACCGTATAACATATCACCTGAACTAGAGGTTTCAAGAGCGGCTGGATGTTCGACATGCCCTTATCTAGCGTTTGAAAGTGCCCGCCCCCTTTCCTTCCACCAAATAGTAAAGGTAGTACGGTAAGCTGCTTATACCTGGGCTGTCACAGCAAGCACTTTGCATACCTAGGTAGGTATAAGTTATCGAATCAGGTTCAGTCCACTGCTAGATAGCCATGTAGCCCGGGAAGGCATCCCAATGCCCGAGCTGGTAGACCTCTGTCTTTAAGCAGTCTGGCAGTATAGAAGGCATTTGGAGATTAAAGATATGAAGTTATTAGGATCCTATTGTAGTGGCTAGAGTGCAGTAGATACGTAAGCCCCGTATGCATGCCCGCGAGTTACCTAGGTATGTGCATATAGGTAATGCAAGATAGGTATCCAAGAAGAATTATGGGGTATGCTAGGTACTACATGCATGTTTACGTACATGCGCGGGTAGGTAGGTAGATACGAAGTACCTCCCCTCCACAGTGTAAAAGATAAGCCTTGCCGGCTCGTGCGCAAGCACAGTCCAAGGGACGGGAGGGAAGGCGCGCGTGCTACGAGTACGTAGCTACCCGTAGTAACATACGGTATTTGGTAAAGTTTAAGTGGAATGAATGGGCCGTCGCGTAAATGCGGATACCCGAATCGCGCTCACCCAAAAATCAAAAATTCCCCATCATACTTCAACCTCACGTCACATCTAAACCAACGACGAGATTGAGTCTCAAGAGAACGATGCCCGACTTTTGAATTCGTTTACGTTAGTCATGCTATCCAAATAATAGTTTCTGCAGCTTTCTCAACCGTCACAATCAGTGACCCCATCGCCAACCTCGCCTTGTTCTGTGGGTTTGCCGACATTACACCATTCCAGGCCCGAATTCAAGTCGTCGCGGCACACGCATGCGCTGGATTTGCCTTCAGCCGAGGCAGTCCGTCTGGGGATAATCCCGGAGTCCCACCCAGAGAACCATGGTGTCCTCACGAAAGCGCGCGAGGCGCGACATCGAACTCGAAGAACATGCTAAATCCGCTTCGGTGTCTGGCGAGCCAGCCCTCCTCCAACGTATTAGAAACACCTGGCAATTTGCCAACTTATACCAGTGGATCTACTTGTTCGGCAAGGTGGTCAAAATCGACGAGAATATTGACATAGATGTGAGCAAGGCTGCCACCCACTAATTTACACTTGGGCGCTTCTGAGAGCTGTCTTCTCGTATCATATCGTAACCTTCCACGGGCCTGCAAAAACTAACAAGCCCCCTCCCTAGGACCTGGAAACTGAGTGCCTAAAACCGCAATCAACCGTCCTTGTCGATATCGGCCTTGCTCTGCTCAAATTTGTCTCGTCGCATCGTGGTCTCACGTACGTGTTCCCCCTTCGTATACGGCTCACGTGTCTCGCACCCACACTGGTTGACACACCTATAGTCCAGAATTATTTGACGAGTACACGCGCCGGCAGTATGTTGCAAAGGCGCCCGAGCGCAATCCTTTCGGAACCGATGAGGTGCCAGCCAAATTCAACGGGTTTGATATCTTTACCAAGGTTCGTACGAGAGGGTTAATTTTCAATCTTTTGCGCGTTCGCACTAACGAGTATTACTCAGCTCCGAGTCCTCCAACAGCTGACGCAATGGGTGATGTTACATCCTGAGCGCATCCGTGAGAAGATGGATGAGCAGAAGCCCACGGACCAGACCGAGTGGGTACGTATACTATTCTATTTACTGCGCTCTCCTGATCAATGTGCACGTCGACTGATAACGCAAAAAGAGAATAGAGCCGTCGGGCTGGGACAGCGAGGATCGGACCTATTACATATTAGATGATAATCGAGTTTACCGTTTAACCGAAGCGCCGCCCGTCACTCCTACGTGGAAACCAAAGAAGAATACGAAGAAGGCGAAGGCTGCTGCGAGGGCTGCCAAGAGACGCCGGGTATCGAGATCTGCTGCTGAAGGTGCCGATAGTGTTGAGGAGGACCCAGGGGCTGATGCTGAGGAGGCGCCTGAGCCCGAAGACGACGGCCTCGGTGGCGCGAAATGGGAATGTATCGCCACAAACCTCGAGGAAGTTCGAAATTTCCTCAGCACCATCCAAAAGAGCCGTGACGAGAACGAAAAGGTCCTCAAAAAGACCATTGAGGAACATCTTTTGCCTCTATTAGAGAAACAGGAAGAATCCCGCAAGCGCAAGGCGTTACAGAGGGAGAAGGAGCTACTTAATCTTCAGAAAATGGCTAACGCTAAAAGGTCGAGCCGGCTAGCTAGCAAGGCGGAGCAGCAGCGAGCAGAGGCCCAGGCCCGAGAGGAGGAGGAAAAGCGTCGCAAGGAAGAGATTGCTGCTCGTAAGGAAGAGCAAAGACGGCTCCAGATGGAGAAGGAGCGTGACAACAGGCTGATGTCCCGAGAGGCGCGACTGAAGGAACGCGAAACGCGACGGCTACGACATGAAGAAGAACTTGCCCAACTTTCTGAGGATAGTAAAAACGCGGGCACCGCCAACGGTCGCCTGTCTGAAAGGCGCTTGAAGGCGGAAATCGAAAAGAACAAGCAAGCGCTGAAGGAACTCGACGAAGAGGAGGATGACTGGATCTTCGATTGCATCTGCGGTGCGTACGGGCAGGTGGACGACGGAACGCATAGCGTGGCATGCGAACGATGCAACGTTTGGCAGCACAGTAAATGCCTCGGTGTTAGCGAAGAAGAGGCAGACCGTGACGACTTCCACTTCATCTGCAAGACTTGCGAACGGAAGCATTCAGCGGGGACGACAAACCCAGAGCCAGGGTCTATTGTCTCATCCCAGGTCAACCGACACGATCAACCGCCGTTACCTCAAACGCAGTCCGATACCACTGCCGGTGAACAGCAGCCTTCAGCGCCGTCACGGTCTGTTATAACTGTTGACATCCCTTCTAAACTCTCCTGGAAACCAGACCTATCCCCACAGGCCATCGATGGTTCCCAGCCTCACCCAGCCATCCCGTTACCAACCTCATCCAATATTCCCACAAAAAGTGCAGGGCAACCGAACGTCCCACCACCCCATTCCCCACATGCCAACGCCAATGGAGAGGCACCACATCCTTTCTCCTCGCCTCACCCCAACCTCTCACCTCCTAACCAATCTCCCAGCAAGTCGCGAGCATACTCGTCTCTCAAGGGCTCGTCGTCTCCTAGTCCTGCATATCAATCAATCGGAAAACCCAGCCTACCGCAGAAGGGCGTCTTTCACATCTCGCCTAGCACCAATGGGGTTTCTCAAGGTAGCCCTTCAAGCGCCCATCCTCCCCGTGCCGATGCCCAAGTGGCCCCTACTGCTGCGAGATCTGACTCGCCGCTAAAGCAACCCTTTGAGACCGCGAATAGCAAGCTGCCAGTCCTCTCACCGCCAGGTGTATCATTCTCTGTTGGCAGACCGGCTACTAGTAGCACCGGCCGTCAATCAACTATGGTCTCCACCCCTCAGCTCAAACATGCTCAGGCAGGACCAGAGGCGGCCTTAACGCCTACGCTTGTGCCAACTCAAAACGGTATTCCGCACGGCATCTCGCCGCTGAAGCGGTCTCCGCCGCCAGCTCAGCCTCAAAACAATGGAATCAATTCGTCGCCGGCCCCTGCTATTCTTCCTCCCATAGCCGCCTTGTCTCCGTCTCCGTCTCATCAAGACTTGACGCCACCAGTCAAGCCCGCTGAACCCATGAGGCCGAGCTCGCAGCATTTAAGTGGTGTTGCTGGAGATATGCGATTGGACGGGCGATTCGGATGATCATATCACCTGGACCTTGGCTATGATAGCTCAGGCTGTATACCATTCGCGCAAGGCATCATTACGGATTGTAACGAACAAAGGACAGGTCACATCTTCGGCGGAACTTCGGCGGAAATATCGGCTCTTGGGCTATAATCGCGTCAGCTTGATAGGCGTATAACATAGTCTCTTTCCGAACATGCTAGATAGCCTCCTGGGTTAGCATACTAACTTCAAATAGTGCCGGTTCGTGTTAGAAGGGGTTTAAGGCAGCGAGATAACGGGCTAAGTGTCCATTGCCCTAGGAAGCGAAAGCGCCGATTAGATTAATAAATGCTTAGACCATTGCATGCTAAATGATGCACATAGTGGCACGTTACTGTTCCGAACTATAGAATATATGGTGAGAGCCCTACTGTGTACACGTTTTTGAATAGAGCTTCAAATTTCTATGGATAGTGATCAACTACAGTAGACATGACTACCAGGGCGACGGGAAGTTCTTTTTATTATATGGGACCCCATAATATCCACGGCGGACAGATTTTATCGTTTATGGCAATATGAACATTCCAGTGTCGAAATAGGTGGGGTTCTCGGCCCGCGGCATGTAAGCGATCCCGTCCTATCCAGCACAGTCGTCTCAATCGAGCAGCCCGACCTACGTGGACAAGTTACAATCCACATATATTTCCATTCAGGGAACACCGCACACCGACCACCACGTTACCCTTGCTTACCAACTATCGCAATAGATGAGCAGGGGCTAGCCAGCCAATATCGTTACTAACAACCTGCTGCAGGTCTTGCTATGCCACGAGGAGAGTCTCGCGGGCGACATCGCGCACGTGCCTAACTAGTCGGAGCTGGGAGCATCCAGTACGGGCCAGGCAGACAGCAAGATAAGGTTCGAATACTAAGTAAATCGGGGCCAGGTTGTGTCGTTTTGGGAAAAGATATGGCTGAATCTGAGCTATCATACGCTCGCTCCATTGGCCCACTCGCGTGCATGAGAGGGACAAGGGCCCAGGGCCAGACAGGCCGTAGTGAACCACCGTCCCGGCCGCTTCATGCGAACTGTTGGCTATAGCGCCGAGACAGGTACTTCCCAAGCGTTATGGGGTGGAGACGTCTTGATGCGCCGGAAAAGCCCCCCAAGCGAGAGAGAAGTTGGTTGACGCGATGTGCTAGCACACTCGCCAGCATATACACGAGCAGATGCCTAGCTAAGCTGCTGGAGTCTGCGATGCTCTTCCGAGGATGTTAGGTAATTGGCTACAGCGGAAGACCAAATTGAGTGGCGTGAGAAGAAATCAGCCACAGCATCTGTAAAGCTAGCAAGAGTACCTAGCTACTGCGGCTCCAAGTTATGAACATGACTGGTGGCCCTGGAAATTGCGCCGCCCGCTTAATGAACGCACCGGGGAACGCGAGTCTGCGAATCACTGCTGTGTGGACATAAGGCGGGTACTGGTCCTTTCTTTGGCTACCAAAAGTCGTACCGGATATTCGAATCCCTTTTATGAAAGCGATAGGGTAGATTGTAAAAGAACATGCCCCGAGAAGGCCGAGCACGATGCCCTCAAAGACTGGTATCCATTCCAAAGAGCTAGAAAGAGATTCTAAGTCACAATATAGCTTCTCTTTGAGGGCAGGCTGCCCATATATACCTAGGGCAGCGGGCATTTCTGCACCGGTCACTCCATCCTCATCGGAAGGATGAAATGGCTTTTCGTAGCATAGCGGACCAAGTCAGCGGGTCCTCTATGCTTGACATTCATTTTTCAGCATTTCCATAATCGCAGCGCTAAATTTTGATTATGATTCGGGTTGAAGCTTCCCCTTCTCTGGAAGCAGCAGAGGCATGTGGAATCGTGCCCTCCCATGACCATATCACACTGGCTGGTGCAACTGACGTTCAAACAGCCACACGCTAATGCAACTATCCGTCGCATTAGCAAGGATGCGGCTGCAAACAAGAAATGGCCAAGACCGGGAGAATCTAACGTTAAATTACTTAGCGCCAAGCAGCTATCTGGACTGCATAAGGCTTGACCGAGCATTTACCAGTCCAGAGAGAGAGAGCGTGTGAGAGAGGTTGCGGGGCTGAAAACTTACGGATTGTCCGTCAGCCATTACCCGATAGCTGGGGCGCAGGCCAAGCTCTAGCCAGAGAGATCGGTCATATTTTGGGAAATAAACATGGGATACCTGGTCCGACCTGAGCCGGCAGCTTATTCTGGAAATCCCGGTGTACCTAGGGTGCCTACTACTCTTCTTACCCAACTCTCGATTAAAGCGGTCAGCTTCTGCCATCCAACGATCCTCGAGCCACATCATGGCTTTACCGCAGCCGAAGTAATCTGAGGCTCATGTTCTTCAGCAGAGGTCAGAGGAATGCTTGTGGCGTGGTACCTCTGCTACCCAGGAGTCTGCACGTTTTCGGCTTTCAGGAACCAGCATTCCAATGACCACGGCTTGCTACCAACAGCCACTACACGGCAGCAGAAGCCCACCGGGGCCAACCCGGCACGCCCCATCGTCATGTAATTTGGGGAGAAGCGCTGGTTGGCTCCGCCAGGATCTGCGTGGGCCCTTTGGGGTACATACGTTCATCGGGCTGATGCGCGAACTCTTCGCCAGCGTACCGAACTTTTGGTCTCCAATGCTGTATATTCCGCTAACCACTCGGCGTGGATATACCTATTTCAGTGGGGCGTGTTTGCAAGGCTCATGTATGGGATGTCTCGCCCATGGCGGCCAATAGTCAGCATCTATGCCAGAGACATCACAGACGCCCAATGTCCTGCAACGAGAGCAGTCATGCTTGCATACCCTGCTTCAGAAGCAGAGGTTCATATCTTGCTGCCCACTGATATGGACCCCTACCTACTTACCGGCGCAGCTTGGGCAGCCTACTATGTATGCCCCCGGAATGCTCCGTGTTCAGTAAGGAGGGCCAGGACCCCGAACACGGATAGAGAATAATTCCGTAAGTAACGTATGGTACGTATCTATAGGCACTACGCAGTGTGGCACGCCAAATTTTGATCCTTGGTTGTCGTGTTTCTTGCCTTCCTCCCAGATCTGATTTCCGAAAGCGGTAATGCACCATTTGCGGCCACCAAAAGAAGAGCGGCAAAAGTCATAGGGTAAAAAGAAATCGTACAAATAACTGCGGGTCCAAGAATTTCCTTTCAATGATGTTGGGAGAAGATTCTTTTTTTGTTATATCGTTGTTGTCGTCGACGTTGGAACAGAACAAAGGACGCAACCAGGCAGTACTCCCGTCGTCCATTACCCATCCCACCTCCCAGGAACAAGTACACGAGATTCAAAGTACACGCACATGCACACACACATACGCACACACGCACACATAGCATTGGCGAAGTAACACCATATGGATATCCAACTTTTCACATTCTCCATAACCAATCGCTCGTTCCTCCACTTCGACTACCAACATCGCTGTTAATTGGTAGTTTGCGGTCATCCCGTAGCCCTCTATCACCGGCGGCAAAATCGCTAGATATTACTTCTGCCTCAGCTGATATCTCTTAGAGAAAGAGTAGAGGACAAAGAATACGAAGGAAAGTCCGTGCAGCCTGTAGGCCAGGGAGGCTGCATCAACCGTTCACCACCAGTAGCAATTGCTCGCCAACGGGGGGGTGTGTGTTCATCAACTCCAAATCTGCATCCAATCCATAACACACAGTTGAGTCAGGAGCAGGGGATATCCTGACTCCTATACATCTGTACCTACGCACATTCATACACCGTTGCCGGTCCTGGAGTCCCAGAGTCCCAGTTGCTTCCCAGTCATAGAGGGAGAGCACTGTACAAGGTGCAAAAGCGCTGTTGGCCTAGCGAAGCTGGAATTGCAGTTGCAGTTGCACTACTATCATCCGTCCATCAGTCCCTTATCGTGATAGGTTCGTGCCAGGCTTTCTTCTATCCCACCCGGCCCTACACGGCACGCCCTTTCCCTTTGGCCAATCTTGCATCTAGTTGTTCGCTTTTTTGTCCTGTCCTGTTGGAGACAGACCCTCAAGTCTCTAACAGACCTGTGCCGATGCCGATGGCCCCTGATGGTGTGTTTTCCACCGTCACTGTGCTGCTGCTGCCAGCTTGCAAGGCAGGCGTCCAGGCTAGCACAGCACAGCATAGGACATCACAGCAAGGCAAGGCACAGCTCAGCAGCGTACAGATAGTGAAGGGGGGCCTAGATTCACGCAAGACGACTGATTGCCAAGATCCGCATACTGACCAGCCTTCAGATGAAGCAGTGCTTACCGGTGCCACAGCGAAATACCTTATTTGCCATTGCACTGCCATCTAATCGATTTTTCCAGAAATCGTATCCGTTAGGACTGAGCAAACCTTGTCTGGGATTCTTCGACGCTCCCTTGCTGGGCTTGCCGAAAACTACACCGTGGAGGGGAAGGGCAGGCGAGCGAGTGAGATCTGGAGTTAGACAGGGTCTGGTGGGAAGATTCAGAAACAAGACGCTTGTGTGCCCGCGTCACCGCCGCTGCGGAAGCCGGAACCGCCGCCCCAGGTCATTTTCATCCTATCCTCAAAACTAGAAGTCCGTCTCCGGCTCGATTCCGAAGAATCATAGCGCCCGGTATCCCGAACTTCAGCCAGTGTAACAATTGGTTGCAGACTCTCCTGAATCATTTCAGAAAAGCGAAATATCATCAACGTCTGTGGAGCGCTAAGTTAAGTTGGCGTGCTTGCCGTCCATCTTTCTTCTCCGGCTGCCGCAGGAGCAAAGGATCGCATTTCCCAAAGCAATACTACAGTACTTTGTCTACTCTACCTTTCATCCTAATTCAGTACCAATAAGGATTGATCCCTAGTCGTTCTCTTTGCATTTATGCCGCTCTCACTCCCTCGTACTCCCCCTGTGGAAAAGGAGGAGGGGTCTGGAGAGATGGAGCGGAGGGAAGACCGGTTATCGCCAGCGCCATCCAACCACGGCATACCTGATGGTTTCCAACAGCTGATCGATCATAACAATGAGACATCGTCATCCTACCCACACCCACAAGAACAACAGGCGCCGCTACCAACCATCAATATGTACGGCCAGATTAACTCAAATCCACAGTCGGGATACTCAAGTCCTACGCCACAATACCAACGGCCCGCAACGCACCAATCGCCGTACCCATACCCTGCTGAGACTTACCAGCCCGGCTACGCTGTAGATAACAGCCCCTATCCTCCTCCTCCAGAGACGCTAGTAGCGGTAAGTACTCAAACGATACACACCCTGACTTGGCGATTATGAACGAGGAGTCATAAACTAACCGTGGCGCATTGAAGACACCCCACGCCGGCTACAGCACACCCGCAACATCACCACCCACGCCTCTACAGTCCGAGGGCATGAGGACCCGTAGCGGGAAGGCGATACGGACGTCGCAGGTGTCCAGCACGTCGCGCCAGTACCGCGCCGACCCGTACACGAAGCCATCGCCGAAGCCGAAAGCCAAGGGAGGCGCCAAGAAGAAGAAGCAGGCCAAGGAGGACGACGCCGAGTTCATCATGGACGCGCCGCTCAGCGTGCTTTGCGAGGAGATGGCGAACGTCAAGGAGATCGACATTGACGTGTACGCGAAGCGCACCGTCGAGGTGCGGCGGAACGAGGTGCTGCGGTCCAAGAACGGCAAGACGAAGCGGCCGTCCAACGCCTTTATGCTGTACCGCAAGGCGTACCAGAACCGAGCCAAGGAGCTCAAGAAGCACGACAACCACCAGGTCGTGTCCAAGGTGTGCGGATCGAGCTGGAAGCGCGAGCAGCCCGCCGTCAAGGCCTACTTCAACGAGCTCGCTCGCATCGAGAGCGAGCTGCACCGCGAGGCCTTCCCCGACTACAAGTTCACGCCTGCCAAGGCCAAGAACAAGAAGGGGAAGGAGGACTCCATTGACCGCATCTCCAACGCAGACGACTCCGAGCTCGAACTCGCCAACTACGACTACGCCGCCGGCCAGCCGCCGTCGCGGACCGCCTCCCGCGGGCTCCAGCGATACGACTCGCATCCGGACGCCGAATACGTGCCGCCCGGGGCCGCCGGTGGCAGGTATCCGGACCCGTACGCTCGCCACTCGCCGCACCAGGCGCACGCGCAGCAGCAGCGCATCCACTTCGAGGGTCAGCCGCCGCCACAACATATCTCATCGTACGAGTACAGCAACCCGGGGCGGCCGAAGCCGCAGCCGTACGGCAGCTTCACAGCGCAGGGCCAGTACGTGCAGAGGACGGCCGAGATGACCCAGCCGATGTACCCGCACCAGCACCCTCACCAGCAGCACCCGCACTACCCACCCAACGTGGCAAGGATGCCTTACGCGCGCATCGAGAATGTCTACATGCACCGGACGGACTCGCCCGTGGGCACCACCTACGCCGGCGGCTCGCCCGTCATGCCGCCGCACCACGCGGACCGGTACGGCGGGATGATGAGCACCATGTACGGGGCACCACCGCCCCACCACCAGCACCAGCACCCGCACCCGCACCACCAGCACGGATTAGCGCCCCCGCCGCAGAACATCGACCCGTCGCTGATGCCGGCGCTGCTGCCGCACCAGCAGGAAGAGCACGTCGGCAGCAGCGACCTGTTCGATGGGCCGCTGGGCATCTACGGCGCGGACGGCGGCGGCGGCGGCTATCCGGACGACGGCCTCGGAGTGCACGGCGGGCAGTTCCACGCCTACCCTCTGGACCCGCACCAGCCGCTGTCCTCGCTCGACTACCCCGGGGGCGGCCCGGATCCCGTGTACCAGCCCACGCCGGCCGAGGCCGACACGCCGTACTCGTCGTACCAGCAGCCGCTCGCCGGCGAGGACGAGGGCGCCGGGGCGCTGCAGCCGCACGCGGGGGACGAGCCGGACCTTTGGAAGATCGCGCCGACGAGCCTCGAGGACCCCTTCGACTTCGACCTGTTGGACCACAAGAGTCCGAGGCACACGGAAGACGGAGGGGATGCTGCTGCGGGGGAAGGACCAACCACCGCGAACGACGGATCGGGTACGTGAGGGGAATGGCGCTGGTTTAGTAGGTTGGTTGGCTGGTTGGTCGGATGATACCCTATGACTGGGGCGGGCGTTGCGGATAGATGGATGTGTGGGTGCACGAATGGCATAACGGGGGGGATCACTGGACATACATACCGCAACTTATTCGATATGCCCTGGTTTTCCCGCTCAGCATTTCTCTTTATCATGGCATGGAGAGCGGTTGCGAAAAGGAGTGAGTTGGGGCGCGCTCGGCCGAATCAAGTGGCTCGAACGTAATTGGGCACGGCAGCGCACAACATTAGGAAAACTGCCAACGGGTACGGGACGCGTGCAATCTTACTCACCTCTGAACATATTTCTTATTCTCGCTTTGCACCCGGCAGGGCGACGGACCACCTTTTCGCACGGTCCCCAGTCCAAGATGTAAGGTTATACCACGGGGCTCTGGGAAGGGATAGGTTTTGGAAGGACTCAGGGGGCCGTGCCGTGGCGAGATAGGTGGACCTTCTGTATTTAGTCGAACCCCGATAGGGTTCTTGAAGAAATGGACATGCATCCAAAAATGGCACGTCGCTGTGATGGTTCGACTCCCAACAGTCCCGACAGTTGGGATTCAGAGTAGCCGTCCCATGACATCTGTAGTGGTCCCCTGAAGGGGAAGGCATGTCGAACTTATGAGCCTCGCGGAGCTGTGTGATTACTTTGGATATTCTAGGGAAGAGGTCCTTTGTCTCCCTGGCCCCATTGTTCTCATATAATTCAGCTTGTATTACCTTATAGCCCGGAAAGTGACAAACATGGCAATAAAGTCTTTGTTCTATCGGATGGCAGTCGCCACGCTTGAAGTCATTACATGTCCCTGTACCTGTCTTCATGAGTCGAGATTACCTAGGTCGATTATCCAATTTCGACGGGTCCCTGAGTATAGGGCCCTTCCTCTTAATCATGCTACACCTACATCACAAATACAGTTAATAAGTAATTCAACGGCTGATCAGGACGGACGTAGTGGTACATTGGGTGCCCAATGGCACATCCTACCTAACCCTCTGGATGCAGCATGAATACGGACGACACCGTAAGGGATTGCACAGATGATCTAGCAAAAAGCCTGCTTGTGGGAAAAGCAAACCCAACCCCCGCAACTGGTAGTAGTAGCGCATCATATCAAAGAAGAGACTCTTCCCCCGAAGACAATCAAGGCCACGTCTCCTGCTTGGTACATTATGGCGTTTTGTGACCCCGCGCCTTGCACAGATAAGTGTAACAGGCACGCCACTATAGATCAACCGGTGCCCAAATCATCCACAAATTATTATGCTACTGCTATGTGAAGGTTGTTTCACTGACACAGAGGACGTAGCTCGATATCTGCTATGAGATCTCGCCTCCTGCCATGCGCTATCCGTTCACTAATTCCTTAAGTCCAGCACACGGTTCGGCCCCGGGACGTCTCCACTTATTCCGGACTTCAAGTCCCGTAACTTGTCCGGGCCCGATGGCTTGGCAAAGCGGACCGCGCTGTATAAATGGTCCAAGATCGCCTTATAGACATGTCCGCGATCGTGCCCTTTATAACCTCTAGCTCTGAATACCATCCCTCAATGAAACTCCCCCTCAGAAAAGGATACAATCCCTCTTCTCTGTCACTGATATCGCCGCACGCGCGCTCGGCTGCGTGCTGATCTGGAGCAATTACTGGTGGACCACCGGACCTGTCAAAGGTAGGTACATATATACTTACGCCTACCCCGTCTCTCGCACCCCCGATCGGGAAACTTTCAGTCAGGTTACCGTAACCAGAGCCACAAACAACACATAGTCACGTTCCTCGGTACTGACCAACGCGAGCGCAGCCGCCAAGATCTTCGGGATCCCGGCCGTGACGACGCCGCGAGAGGCGCAGCTGAGCCTGGGCATCGGCGGGCGTAACGCGGCCGCGGGCGCCCTGTTCGCGTGCTGGACGCTCGTCAGTTTCACCGGCATCGGCGTCTGCCTGATGCAGGGAAACAGCAACGTCTCCTATCACTTCCCCGGCACTATCTCCTGCGTCACCATGGTCCCGGCGCAGTTGTTGGTCTGAGAGGACGTGCCGTGTGGGTATCCGGCTGTCAAGTACGGCTCATGGCATCCCGACCAGCCGTACCACAAGGAGACTATATTGCAAACAAATTTCGATAGCTTGCCGCCGGCACCATCGGTTAAAATGACCGACGGTCAGGAATGTGCTGACAATAGCGTTATCAGGTTCTTTTTTACGCAATACAATGGACGACGCGAGAAAGTTGGGATCCAGCGAGTGCTGAATTCAGAGGGGAACAGTTCCAACAGAATACGTCACCTATTGAGGGCGTATTAAGGGCGTCGGCGTAGCCGTTCACAGCAAGCAGTCTTAACAGGTTGGTGCACGTTTTCTTTTGTACATAAACAGGTTTATGTGCTTGATCATCTAAAGTCTAGCATTTTCGGAACTTTTTAAGTCTTGGAACCCTTCAAAGCAGCAATACTGCAAATGAATGTGTGAATTTATCGGCCCCTAGTGAGATCCCTATCTAACCACCTTCCCCCTCGTCCACAACACCGTTCCCCCCACAGTTCCAGCGGAATCTCTCTGGCAACTGCCTCAGTCTCACGCACGAAAACCTAACACGGCCTCCCACTTCCGCAACAGTCCATCATCACCTCCCTGAGCCGGAGAATCGGGAAAGACCGCCTCCCGGGATTGCGCCGCCACCTAGAGGCAGTAGTCCGGGTTCTCGCTGTCCGTGCCGCCGCAGCCTTTGGAGTGGAATTGGCGGAACGCGATGTCCCCGTCATCAAGGCAGTCGAACTTGGAATTCTGGATGTGGGCCTCGTCGGTGGGCTGGCCGACCGCCTGGAGCGTCTCGACGATGTGGTCCCGGTAGTTGCCTAGGCGAGGGAAGAAAGAGGTCCCGAGGCTCAGCACAACAGTTCGGACATGGTTTCTCTTTTTGTGAGTTCTTTATCGTGCAATGCACACGGGAACTAGGGTCACGCGGGAAGGAGGGAGTTGACGCCGCACGGCTGCAGGCGGGCGAGCATGGAAACGGCTTGCTTACCTCTTCTGAGCAGCGAGGAGCCATAATAGACGCCGCCGCGGTTGCAGCTCTTTGCCACAACGGCCGTGGCAGCGATGAGGCAGGCGGCGAGGATGGCAGTGATCTTCACTGTATAGATTTTGAGTAGCTGTACTGGGAGAGATTTATCTGTTTCGCACGAAAGACGATGGATAATGGATCGCGGCTTATCTGTTGGGATACCGGGTGTCTTAGGATAGTAGGAGTCAAACCAAAAGATACCAGGCGGAAGGGCTCCCCTTTATACTCTTCTCGACAGCGAACTTCCCACCGAACTTCTCAACAAACTCCCGCTGAGGACGTCATTGCGCACTCGTATAGACAAGGCATCAGACCGCCCAGGGGGGCGGGCAAGAAGCCAGAAGTTCCAAAATAGCAGCAACTCGTGTCCTCGTCGCAGCGTGCACTAATAGGGATCGACTGTTCCATGCGATCCTCTTAGCCTTCATTGGTACGCTTGGGAAAGAATCGCCTCCCGAGGTGGGTTCACAGCAAGAGTGGTAACTAGTACTTAGATTTACCATTTCAGGTAACGCGCCGGTTAGCAGTTGATAAAGATTATGGATGTTGAAACCCTGTGGCCATTTCGAAGACACGCTGCCGCGTTTAGTTATAGAATTTACCTGGCCCCAGAGATGTTTTACTCGACCAGCGATTACTTTCAGCCCCCAAATCAGTGGTAAGCACTTATAGATAGGTCGTCCGGCGATCCGTGGCTCAAAGGAAGCGGATACAAGCTGATCTCGGGGGTGTATCGTGCGTGTAACGCTTAATACTGATGATTATATCATCCGGGCTCAGAAGCAACGTTTGATTCCAAAGGAAAGCTGCTCGCATATTACGAACTGCGGGAAAAGGTTTATTATTATCCTGACTTCAAAAGAGAAAGGGGATTTGGCACCTTAGCTTCACAATGGGATAAACAGAAGATGTAGTGTAAGAGGTATGGTTTACCTGCAGTTCCTCGTCGTAATCACCATACACCATAATAGACTTCGTGAGAACGGGAGTAAGGTGACACGTGAAAACGGGGCGAGGCTGCAGCGTAGAGACATTCCGGGCCCGAGAAGGGGGTTCGACAGCCGAGGTAAACTCATAGTTCCTCCCTTTGGTGAATTAGTAGATGTTACGAGGAGACCAACTCCCCCAGCCATTTAATACAAGAGACTCTTCGTTCCTCGCCCGGCATTTCTGTCTTCGCAGCGGCGAATACGTTTTGTATATCCCATCGATTTTCGGGCGCGGAAGCCTGCATGTGCATGAGCGTGATGCACTCATTGGATGAAAAACAACCTCGTCGCGCCCGTGTATTATGTAGTCTGCTACGCAGACCTGTCGCTCGAGTAGGGTACCGCTTTCTGTTCAATACAGCTTGTGGCCAAGTTGGAACACCGAAATCTGAAGAGTGTGGCTAAAGTTGCAAGCATGAACATGCTAGCCCGCTTGCAGGTTTTCTGAGACGGCTCGGGTACCAGGGAGTCTGACCGGATCCTTGGGCGCGGGGCTGGTGATGACTCAATCTACTCAGTCGACTGCTGGAGAATCTCATCCACTATCGTGGTGGCTAACCGGTTGTACTCCTATAATATCTATCAGGATAGTGTATTTTCAATAAACAAGCAAGACGATCGCGTCAGCAGGATCAACGATACGGGAGGGCCTCACTTGCGCTGAATCCCACGCCGAGATCTCGGAGTAACTACGCATCCGCTGCTTTTGAGTCCCGTTCCATCATCCGGTCCATGATGTGGGCGAACAGTTCGAACGCAGGCAAAGCTTGGCCGCGAGCGAGCTTTGGCACGTGTGCCGTCGCGAGTAGAAAGAGCCCGCCCGACATCTGACGTCCTGCGAGAATCATCAGTGTCTGTCTCTAGACGGACGTCAAGAACTCTAGTATAAGCGGCGTTAGCCATGAAACCCAAGCCCTGCCACACCAGATGCTCGAAGCGTGCGAGAAGCAAAACCGTAAACAATCTTGTGTGCACACTCAAGTAAAAGAGGAGCAAAGGATGGGGCTAAGAACACGTCTCATTACAATCCTTATAACTCGTCCTTGACGCTCTTTCTCTCCCTTTCCGGGGCGTCGTCGTCGCTAGCGATCTCTTCCTTCTCCTCCTGCTCCTCCATCATCCTCTTCTTCGGATTCGGGGGCTCGTGCTCTCCGCGGTCCCTCAACACGGTCTCGCCCTTGGTGTCCGAGCCGGGACTGTCATCCTCCTCCGTAGAGTTTTCCCGCGCGCCAGCCTGCGGTTCCGCGGGCGTGTCGTCCTCCCGGGACTCGTCGACAATTCTGGCCACCTGCTCTATCATCGAGTCTTGATCAGGCTGCCGCGACTGCGTGGGTTCTTCTTGGCCGACTTGGATAGTCGGGGCTCCTTCGTTGTTCATGCGGGCCTGCTGAAGAACCGATTGCGTCCCCACCACGGAGTCCGAAACGGAAGAATCCACCTGTGAACTACCGCGCGGCGTGACGGCCTTAGAGAGGCCGACGGCACCCCGGAAGAGGAGCTTCAGCGGCAGCCAGACAAGCCACCACATGGGGCCGTACAGCCAGCGCCTGAATATCAACCACGCGATGGTGCAGAGCAGGAGGTAGAAAGACGTCTCGAGATACCAGGTATCGGTCTTCTGGCTCTTAAAGAGCGTGCCGAGGAGGTCGCGCGAGGTGGACAGCAGGGTGTCGAGGTTGGAGTAGGACTCGGACAGCTCGGCCAGCGCCTTGGTCGACTCCTTGAGCGTCCGGTGGGCGAACTCGCTCCGGGAGAGCTCCGATGCCATCAGGTCGTGCGTCTGGCGCAAGGACAGCGTCACGTCGTGGCTGGCGCCGACTATGCGGTCCTCCTTGGACAGCTCGGCGCTCTTGAGCTGTTTCCGTCGCAGTGGTGGCGCCTGGGTCGCCGGGCCGGCCGCCGGGGAGGACGCGCCGGATCGCGGGCTCGAGAAGGAGGCGTAGAGGAGCTCGCGCTCCTGTCGTTGGGCGGCCTCCAGGTTGCGTTTCGCTGCTATCTGGGCTTTTCGGAAGTAGCTTCGACAGCTAAATACGGCAGTGGTCAGATGAGCCCAAAGTCCGAGTCTAAGTAAGCTAGGCGAAGGGGAACACGAGCAAAGGCAATGCGCGCTGCTGTGCTTGCTTACCTCTGCAGCTCCTGGGCGAGTCTGGTCGCGCCATCCTTCAACCGCTCCCTGTCGTGCTGCAGCTCGCTCCCCGGCTTCCCCGGGCGGATATCTGTAATCTCCTCCTGCAGAAGCTCCAAGTCCTCCTCCTGCTCCCTCAGTATCTGGTTGATTTCGGTGCTCAATTCCGATGCCACGTTGTCATCTTCGCCAGCGGCCAGGGGCACGGATCCGGGTTGGAAGTTGAAATTGGCGAGACGGTCGATTAACTTTCGGAGCTGGTTCGTCGCATCTTGCAGAGCTGTGAGACGGTCCTGCAAGTCCTTGAATCGCTTACCCAATGTTTCCGGAGACATGTCCTACTTTGCGATCTATTCATGACACAGCCGTAAATGGATGGATGGTATGTGTAATCGAGGGAATACACGCTAAGATAAAGGAAGTCATCATCATATATATACGTGTACGTACTGTACGAAGCACGTAGATAAGAGCATAGGTACGTACATACGTATATACATACATACATACAGTAGGTACCTACCTAGTAGCGTGCACCCAGCCAGACACGGCCTGACATCGGGGGGCGGCCGGTGGGGGCCCCCGGGGGGGTTTCGCAAAACTTGAGCCGCTCGCTCGACGGTCCGAAAACAGCTTTGAAACTCGACCCATGTGCGCCGCAACTCAACGAGAGACCCTCAATTGGACAGCCTGGTAAGTAAGTTTGCTAGGTACCAAAGCAGAAAGCGAAATTACACACGCATTCTTTTGCTTTTCTCCTCTCGCGCCGGAAATTCCGATCGGGGAGTTATTAACAGAAAACGAGAATTACGGCTCCAGACAGACCCAATCCATCGCCATGATCACGCGGTTCATCACCGAGGTGAACACCAAGTTCAACCCCTTCTCCGCCCGCTCTCGGGCCACGAGGCTCTTCCTGTCCTCCCTGCCGCCCGATGCCCGGGCCAATGGCATGCAGATAAACACGAAGCTGTTACCTCGCACCTCTACCGAGCCCGCCTCTCTGCACGTCAAGTTCAGTGCGTAAATCCGGAAACAGCCCAAATCCCCACTGGGCGGCGTGGAGCTAATCAAACTAACGTAATGCTCTGCTACTACAGAGGACGGAAAGGAGATGAACCTGGACGGTGAGAAGTTGGGAATCAAGGGCATAGTTGAAGAGGTCGACAGACATTCTCGAGCCCTACAGAAGCAAGCCGACCTGACGGAATGAGTTTTATCTACCTGGACAAGGCTGTCCTTGATGCATCTGGCCGGCGTTGGGGTTTCTGGAAGTCGTACTTGGAAATTGCACATGTAACACCACACACAACATATACAGATTCGCCGATATGAAAGATAGCGCCTTCAAACGGGGTGTAGAGGAGGATGCATTTACACCCATACTTCTCGAATTATGTCAGATCAGTACTGTATCTGCAGGGCAGCATCCATACGTGCCAAATATTGTATTAATTGACCACGATATGGACGTTATCGAGTACCTCAAGTTTCCAGGTAAATATGTCCAGGAACATTTTCGTCTACCGTTACCAGAACTAAACTTTTCAAGCAGCAGCACCGCTGATAAAGAACCACTTGTCGATCGAACTGTCGATCTTCTCGGGGGCCAGATCCTCGTTGGGCGGCAGAGGAGGGAGTTGCTCGGGGCTGACACGGCTCAGTGAGTGAGAGACGGTTAAGTTGGTACTAAATGCCAAGTTAGTCCTCGTGTTCGCTTCTGCCATCCACTTTGGCGAGAACTCACGTCGAGATGTTACCAGGCTGAGTCTTGCCGGTAATCAGCTTCTCCCATGCCTCAGCGCACTCGCGGATGACGTCCATGGCGTACCTAGAGACATTGTCAGTATCGGAACCCTCTTTAGATTAGTAACCAGGTAGGACTCACTTCTTGTTCTTGCACTCGCCAGTGAACGCAAACTGGTTCTCGGGCTTTCCATCGGGGATCTTGTAGATACGGAACCACTCGTTGGTAGCACGGAGAAGACCAGGCAGATGACGCTCAACATCCTCAACGTCGTTGAGCTTAGGGGCAAGAGGGTCGTTCACATCGACGACGATGACCTTCCAGTCGGTCTCATCCTCATCGAGCAGTGCCATGACACCGAGGACCTTGACCTGCTTGACCTGGCCAGTGTAGCCGACGAGCTCACCGATCTCGCAAACGTCGAGCGGGTCGTTGTCACCCTTAGCCTTGGTCTCAGGATGAACGGCGTTGGGGTCCTCCCAAGTCTACGTGCAAGTGTCAGGGACAGTACGAGTTATGAGATACAAGCTGTTCCGGAGTCACGTACCTGGGGGAATGCTCCGTAATTCCAGAGGTAACCCTTATGGGGGAAGCAGTTGCGCACATATCGAAGCTTGCCCTTCTTGATGTCTTGCTTGATGGGGTTGAGAAGCTCGTCCTTAGAGATCTGCACGGATTGGGTATGAGTCGTCAGCGAGAGCGGTCTCCCAAATACAGGCAGTGACGCAACGAGAAACACGAAGATGACGACCAGGCGAGACGAAGACTGACCTCGAGCTTGGCGTTGGTCCATCGAGGAATCTCAACGATCATGTTGAGAATGGTTTGCTCCTGGTTGGCATAGAGGGGGATGTCATGGAAAGGAGAGACGGGGACGCCGTCCTTCTCGATGTAGACACGATGCTCCAAGGTGTTGGGAGCAGCGACCTTGCGCACGCTGTACTGTGAAGCCATTGTGGACGATGTAGAATCTGGCTTGTGTATGTTCTGATCAAAGCAGACTGAGGCGGAGGTAGAGAAATGTCTGGCTAATTGAGCAGAACGCTGGACTGCAATGGTGTCTGTCTGGAGACGAGATTTGGATTTGGACGAAGATGGAGTAGCGGTAGCGGTAGTGGTAGTGGTAGTAGTGCTGGTGGTTGTGGCTGTAGTGGGGTCCGGAGGTGTAAGTGGAGGGGGAGGGGTTGTTATTGTGTCCCCGGAGTGGCCCGCCAGCTTGATGATGTGATTGGCCTGAAATCTTCTAGTTTGCTGCTGGTTTCCTGGTACAGGTCCCGTTACCGCTACCGAGGGTGGTCGTAGCGTCCGAAGGTTCTGATATCGATATTGATATTGGTATCGGTACTTTGCGGACTCAAGCCAATGATGTATATGAGCTCGAAACGCCGATGTCGCTTTTGCCTGCGCTTCTGATGCCTTCTCGGTCAAGGAAGAAACAGGGCGTGGTAGCTTTAAGTATCTGGCTTGTTGTATTACTTGTCGGGGTAGCATTGGGGTGAGGTATCGTCAAACGAAGATGTCCCGGGGACTACATATGTTCTAAATATATAAATCAATCAAGAGGTATCAAGGGGCCTTATCGTACAATCTAACCGACAACCAACTTATTAGCCGGTACAGCGGGCGGCGTCACGTGTGAGCGGGAGCAAGTCCAGAATGGGGTGTTGATCTCTTCTGTGCAAGCGCGAGAGATACTCTTTTCTCCTTTTTTCTCCTTTTTTTCCTACAGAAACAAAACTTACTTTAATTGTGTGTACCCTGTTGTCCGGCCAAGTGGAGCAACTGGCCCGCCAAACCTAGGGTAATTGTGGCTTGATGCACCCTACAGCTTTTCCTATTCCAGTTTTCGGCAGCGTTGCAGATTATACCCCAGCCACCCATACCTGTACGTATCTACCATTTTGTACACAGCAGCCTAACAGTATTGCTCAGCCCCCAGGTCTGCTATATTATATAGTCAATGTTCGACATCCTTGAAGATTAGGGCAATGGTGAATCCGCTGGGAAAAATAGTTATTCACGCCCATTCCTGCCTACCCTTCCCCTTCCCCTTTGATACCACCATATCGTTAGCTTAAGGGTAAGGCTCTGTTTGTTAACGCAGGACCCTGCAAACATTAAAAACCTGGTTTTGCGGAGGACCGGTTATACTGCGTTAACGTTCTAAAAGCTGTTAATAGACCGAATAATGTTTACGTCTCAAGTCACCAGTTGCTGACCATGTCTTGTTCTACTCTAGGTTCAACATCATTTTAAGCAAACGAATAGGAGGTTAGAGGTTAAGACCTACCCCCTTTATTCATGTTTAACACTTTAATCTCACCGGATTAGGCACGTCAGATTGTAGAGCTTGGTACCTTTCGTGACTGATTACTGGTACGATTTAATCCAACATTAGTTGTTCGCCTGCCCATAGAAGAAGGTTATTCAACGTTCCAAGCTTTACCTCATGGCTGTGGACCCCAGTACTGGAGCACACAACATAAACAAACAACATGGAGCTTCAGCATAGTACCTCGATGTTCCAGCTAGATGCAGGCCTACAATATGAGTGGATCTAACGGTAAAATTGAATATCATCGTCTGGGTTATTCTAACGGCCAGTCCATATATATCTTAGAGCATCACGAATGTCTCATATAGTAATTAAGAAACTATGTCGTACCAGGTTCTCCAACCCTCTTAGAAGACTAGTGAAAAACTTTCCTGTTGGGTATATATATGTAGATCCAAGCAGCGCTGAGACTTTACGCAGCTCTTTACATGTTAATGTCTTTCGAGCTCCGTAGACAGAGGCTACCTAACATCTATATTGTTATTTTATTATGACCGAAGTGTGTCATATCTGCGGTTTGCGAGTACCATTCCATCCAGAGCCATGCGTTATACCGCCGGCTTTTAAGCATACGTTATTGTTTTTTTCCCGGCATCAGACAGCTTCAAAGAGACTGTCCATTTCCTGGTTCGAAAAGAAACCGATAATACGTGAAGATCCCAGAAAAATTGAACCACCGTACAATGGCTCCTCCCTTAATTGATTGATTTAGAGTTCTAAAAAGGGCACATCCGGGTCACCATTAGCAGCGCCCCTGAATTGCGGCAGGATGTTTGGTGCATATTGGCGCAGCCCAGAGAGGGTTTATATATAGGTAGCTTCGTTCTCCATTCTTCTGACAGACCGTGGTACCTAATACCGAAAGCCGGATGTCAGCACAACGGATCTCTTCGCTATCTTGGGATTGCTAGACCATAGAGTGCAATCCCAGCCTAATATCTTAGGTTTCATGAAAGATTGATACCGGCTGCATCTTTCAAGTACATGACGGGACAGGTAGTCGCGTGGTTAGCTGGAAAATGTTTGAAAGACACCGCAAGTCTATCGAGCACGTAGGTACTAGAGATCGCTAACTGTCTCCCGGAATCTGCAGGGTGTGCCTTTAGAATTGAGCTAGGAAGCGGAGGGAGGAATTGTAGGCGTGCACGGCGAAAGGAGAAGGGAGAGAGGGTCTGGTAGGACGAGTTCTGATAGATCCGGGGTCGAGTGCGTCCTCTTGGCGAGGAGAAAATGCCTATTTCATCACTTTCATCCGGACTTCTGTAGGCCGAGGGGCATCACAGGGACTCTCTCGAGTGGCAGGCTGAGTCACGCACAGAGTTATTAACAACATGTTTTTGACCACTGCCCACCTGCTTCCGGGCAAATTATCCTTCATCAGGGAACGACCAAGAGAACCACAACCCTCTGCTACGTTTCGCAATACTTCACTGGGACATTCTAACATAGAGCCTGTGAGCCATAGCGGCTTCCGCCGTTCCCGCCAGGACACACCTATGATG
Source organism: Monosporascus sp. CRB-8-3 (assembly GCA_004155055.1). Lineage (NCBI taxonomy): Eukaryota > Fungi > Ascomycota > Sordariomycetes > Xylariales > Monosporascus > Monosporascus sp. CRB-8-3. The sequence continues at coordinate 38,320 of QJNZ01000747.1, forward strand.
CACGTGGGCCTTCAGGAGTTGCCATCTATGTACCGAACTGCATATTACAGACTCCGACGCCCTGCTTCTCCTCCGGATTGCTGTCCTAGACGGGCGTGCGTCGTCCCCTGAAACTGGCGCCGGATGACCGACAGCTGTCTGCTGACAAACGCAGGAGCAGAGAACCGAGAATTATTATTTGTCATTCAACTGCAGCTATTCTTTGATTTCAGACCTGAACCCCCAACTTGGCCACTGCCGCGAGTGAAGGCCGGCTCGCATTCCAAGGGGCAGGATCATTTTAATAGAAAATGAGTTCGTGTAAGGAATAGGGTAGATTTGAGGATGTATACGAGCATAAATATACATACGGATGCATAACATCAGCACATCAGTTTAGTAATGAGGACTTGAGGTATTGATATGATTATAACCGTGCCAGCAAATTCCCCTTTATGTGGAGTGTATGAGGCAACCGCGAAGAGAGTACCTAGCGAGACGGAGGAAGATCCTAGACTATGCAAACTCTCTATGAATGTTCATAGTCACCACATTAATAAATGAAGTAAAAGGCATCGGCCACCGACTGTTCGTGTACAGGTATGTGGGATGCATCAGCGGTGATCCTGCAGGCAGGCCTGCCAACGAGGCATGCAGCTTGCCTCAGTTGCATTTCAGGGCGTCATTGGACTTTTTGAGGTACATCGACGCATCAACCTGCAGGCTGAGATATCTCGAATGTTTTATGCAATCGACTTGGTGTAACACGGGAATTCGTCCTTGCGCCCAATTTGGATTCAGGGTTTGTCGCCAGAAGCGTTATCCAATACTTCGTAGCGCTCAAGTGGCGGCCCCCAAATGGAAATCACATATCGGTGTTGGTCGCAGGATTTTTTTTCGGGCAGATGTTGTCACCTGATTTAGAGACGAAGTGCTACTCTCATCACCGAAATTCCAAAGTTCGGTGGGAACAGGGGTATCTATAGGTCAATTCAGATGGCTTGGCTCAAAGGGCCGACCAATGGGAGCAGGGCCGCTTCCCAGATGGGTATTCGAGATACTCGCATGAGAGCCCTTGGCCATTGTTCAGACGACATGATGGTCTCACCCGGGAAACTCAGAGACAGTTCATCTTTTGGGCTCCTAGACGCTTGCTATTCACGTATCGTTTTAATTTCCCCCACTCAAAGAACCTGGACGAGACCCGCTGGTGTGCGCCGCGCATCTGCTGATTCGGTTGCGCAACGGGTACATCCGCTAGTGACTTATGTGCGCCGCCAATATGAATCCCAACCTGTCCCAGATTGCCAACGAAATCCCCGTGGTCCTCAGTCAGTTTCAATTTCAGAGACGACTGACTCCTGAGGATAATCCGTTAGATTTAGATAGTGAGTGTGACCTTAGTCAGTGGATACATCTCGATAAACTTTGTGGCGACCCGACGGAGGAGGATCCCGAGAGCCGGAGCAAATCCGATGTCATATCCATGCCAGGACTCACTTCTGGCCCGTCCGAGGAAGGTGGTTCCTCCCCTCTACCTCTCCCCGAGGATAGAGCTCGTGCCAAAGCCCGGCTCGACGATGCCAAGAAGCAGGATGACGATTTGACGATCCCACGACGCGAACTTAGGCCAAAAGGCCATCAATACCCGCTTTCCATTCATGTATTCAGCGCCGGAGAGGACAGCGTCGCCAACATGACTGATGACTCTAGAGAGAGCGCCGGCCATGACTCTTCTTTTTGGTCGTCACCTTCCGGAGGCAACTCGCCCTTCACCGAATCTGGATCATCCGAAGCGTCCAAGCCGGATCGCGGAAGAAGGAAGAAGCCTCTTTCCGATAGAGACGCTGTTGCCGAAGTTCGCGAGCTGGGTGCATGCGTTCGTTGCCATATACGTAAGCTGAAGGCAAGTTACCCATCTCGCAAATCCTGCTGGGTCTCGACTAATGGCAAAAATAGTGCAATTGTCGCGAGGTCTGCGAGAAATGCATCCAGCATGCCCAGAAGAATAGCGGTAGTGCTTCGCCCCTCCTTGGCCGTCAATTGTGTTTTCGTCGGAAACTATCAGAGATCGGCCTTGCCTTTGATAGGGAGAACGGTCTTGCCTTCGATAGATTTTTCGGTATGCTCATCACCCAGGGTTGCAAGCCTGGTCGAGAGACAATGGCAATCCCCGCCAATATCGAAACTGACTAGTGGTAGAGACTGGAGTTCCCAACCGGGGCGACGTTTGGGGCCCATCGGCCTTGTCGATCTTCTTCGAGAATGATGTGTTAATGGAAAACCCGCTAAGGATATCTGTTCTGGAACACGTGCAGCAGAACAGATTTGGTGTTGACACTGCGAATGAATTCCCAGCGAGCCGGGAATCACGTTTCAGTTTGAATAGACACGAGCCACCACAATCTGAAGCGCTCGTGTCTTGGTCAGCTTGTCAGGCGGCAAACCAGGCAGCAACCCAGGGGGTTACCGACTTACAGTCAGCGCTTGATGCTTTCGTGGCGGTATGCGTGGGTAGACGGAGTTTCCCACTGGTATGTCACCGACGACTTACAAGCTCTCGGAACTGTGTTGACCGGCAGATAGTTCGACATGATATCCAAGATGCACAAAATGCGCTGCATGTACAGGATCTGGAAAACCAACACGCTGCTGTACTATCGTAGCGACTTCTACGGGCCTCTACGGCCCTTACCAGCCTCTGTTCATCGTGAGCTCAAGGGCATAGCAAGGTCTGCGATGAGCTCAGTTGAGCGGGACATCCTGAGTGGCTTCGACAGATTCTTGAAAGCTGGTATGCAGAAGCATGAAAGACTCCCAGCCTGGGTTTGTATGATGGAGTTGCTTCTCACTTACCGGGACCTCCTTGGATTTCTAGAGGCAGATCAATCCGGGCTTGTTGGAGCTGGATCCAGTAGGTTATACACCCTTCCAGACGCAAGAGTTGATTTGCTGACGTCTACTGAAAGTCCCAGAATTAGCTGTGCGGAACAAGACGACTGAGATCATTAAAAGCCTATTTGTAACCTTGGCGATCATGTTTGAAGGGTATTTTAAGAACAAAGCCCTCGAGAGCCATGCTGAAAGAGGAGACTCAGGCCCTCAGAGTCGCATCTGGAACGACTTTGTTTGTGAGTTGGATACGATCGATATTCAAATCCAGCAGTTCTGTGAGTAGCCTTTCCAGCTCCTAGATGAAAGTGCTGATGGGGTTGATAGCGAATCTCATTTCGCACGAAGTTAATCCTGTTGATTACGTGCTCAACGCGCTCCTCAAGAAGCCCAGGAAGAGCCCAAATCAAGCCCGCCAGCCGAAGAGGCAGAAAGTGGCCTCCTAAGGACGGATACGTTGCCTTTGCCTTGTGACCCATGGCGATTGGCTGCTGGATGGCGACCACACTTCGAACTTTTTGGTTTGCACATGTTTCCTGTCATGATTTTCTCCTTCCCGGGCTTGGAAGGAATCATCTTTGGCGTGATGGCCGAATATTTTCGATGATTTTATGGCGAGGCCTTGGGCCTCATACATTCCAACGGCCCGTTTTGACAATTGGCCCGCTTGCGTCACTCCTTTCACTGGGCGGTCAGTCTGTTCTGGATCATGGAGTTGGAGTTTTGGAGATACCCACTCTCGTTGCGTTTGAAGCGGCATGAAGTCATGACTAACGAGAACTACCGGGCTTGGAGAGCCTGTGGATTTCTTTTGGAGCAATGCTCGAAGTTCTGCTTAGCATGTTTGTATGCTATTCAACATGGCCCAGATGCCTGAGGCATAGGCGTACCGCTGCAGCTCAGGTTGGAGAAATGGCTGCTGCACGTAAACATGGGTGATTTGTCTCTCCTACCTGCTCAGTGCGTGAGTGGACTGTTCACTATACGATCTCCGACCTCTGGCACCGAGTGTGGCTAGACGTGCCATTTTGCTTCGGCATGCTGCGGCGGCCCGTGAAACTGCCCTTGCCCAATGATATCTCTGCAGCAGAACTGGGAACGCCAATGTCGAAAATTGTTGCGTGTACTGTTAGCAGCGACACGCGCTCCTCACTGAATGCCAGTCGTCAAAATAAGGTTAGTCACGTAACCCGGTCTTCGAGGACAGTTGTCAACTCTGCGGTCTCAAACGGTCATATCTTCCCAGTTTGGGCACCCATGGCCTCACAATCGTCAATGGATGAGTTCGTGTATGGGACCTAGGCACATCAACAACTAGTATTGGGAAAGAAGACAGCCGAATTGGTCGAATACGCTCTTCGTGCCTGACCCCAGAGTGAAATTTGAGACGCACACCGGAAATTGACATACCCACTGCATTGTGCGCTGAGAGAGCTGCAGGCTCGTGGTGTAAACATTTCAAGAGGCGCAACGATACTGGTAGTTTGTAATTCAAGAGATAATGTGCATCCCTCACAGAAAGAGGGGGGTCGTATTCTCTCTGCAGCTGATGTCACTTTGTTTGCGTTTGCCTAATGGCAGCTGTGCTCAAGTTGTTGCAGCTCGAAATATACGCCGTACTTCTGTCGGGTCCTAAATGCATTGTCTACGGTTGTGAGTTGGGTCGGGTTGCAAGATCGACGTCAGATCATTTGAGGCTCAGTTGGTGCAGCTGCTAACGGCTGAGGAAGACCCACTGACAGCCTTCATCATAAGAGCATGCATGGAAGCGTTGCCTTTGAGTTCTCAGCGGCCATGTTTCCAGCAGCAATTACTTCTGATTTGTTGCATCCGACGGCTTCTATATGAAACCATTGTCACATGAAATGTCTCAGCGTTCGCAGTGGTTATCACTAATGCTACGGCGTGGACCACCTATAGTTGCATTCCGAACCCTACTAATATATATTGACCTTACACTTGAATACGAACTGTTATGTAAGAGCCAGGTGCTGTAACGGATCCCTTTCTGGCACTCTTGCGGTTTGATTACGTGAGTAATTACATGGTCCCACCAGCTCCCATCGGCCGATATAAGCCTGTCCAGGACTATCACCATCACTGCTCGCCACAATGATTACTTCCTTCGAGTGGGCTTTGGGGGATAACAAGGTGTTTGATGTCTGTGTTAGAAATCACGCGACTGCGTCATGTGAAGAAAATAGACGATTTTTGTAAGACCTCGACGCTGGCTGTAGAGTAGAGGCATTACTGGGGAATGCTTGCTTACACGGCGCTTTGGATGATGAACTTCCTACATTGCCAGCGGAATAGCAAAAAGGGCCACCTTATGCCCTCTTTGGTATTCAAGCGGACGCCAGCGAACCCTCTGTACTCGAAACCTCTCAGCTCAGTCCCTAATGGCTACTGCGATTCTCTCCACAAGGCAACAAGGCAAAGGCCGCTACCGCATTGGCCGAGTATAAACAGGTTATGCCTGACACTACCAGCGTCGTGCGATCTCATCCAAAGAGGCACGAAGACGCATTGGCGGCTTCCAGAGAACCGCTAAAGCAACTGTTATTGGGGTCATGTGAAATACAAAGTGAGTCCAACACTACAAGCGAAGACACCTGTTCTAAAGCGAGAAGGTTAGCGACTCCGGCAAGAAAAGATAATGGTCTACCGAAGGGATTTTCTACGACAGGATTGCCTAAAAGGGGCCACTGTTCTGATGTTTGACACGCCTCTTGCGAAACAATGACTTTCTTGGGTGTTTTCGGTGGTATGAAGGCTACCGCTCTGACTGCACCTGTTCCTTAGGATACTGATGGCCGATATTCTGGTTGTCGAAAACGTTCCATCACATCTACGTTGATATACATGCAACATCTACACTCACATGAGTCTATGGTGTTCAGCAAGGCTCAGCCAGTCGAAGCACGCTGTTCTTTAAACATCTCTAGGACTCATTACGGATCGGGTGAATGTTAAAGTGGATGTAAGTGCATATGGTCTATAAACATTACGTTGGATGCCCAAGCATTTACAAGTAGGCTTGCAATTTTCCCTGGTGACTGACTTGCAACGATTTCGTCAAGTTGCCATGGTGTATCGTTTCTATTGAAAGGAGAGCGCTACCAGAGCAAGTCTCAACCGAGGGTCCTGTCACCGTTTTCCTAGGTACAGGACGCTTAACCATTGCCTATATACGCGCCTAAGAGCAGCGTCCGTGGGAGAAGTGAAGAGGGAAAGTACCACGAAGCTTTAGGACCGTCACAGCCGACACCGGCCCCAGCACGTAGCGGCCGGTCGCACATGGCGGGTCTCTACGGGCAGGCCTACCGTCTCAGACTTTCAAAGCGGAATATAGTAGTAGTTAGCGGTTAGCCATTCCAAAAACTCCTCTCTTCGAAGAATAGAATGGACAACTACCAATTGCTGTATTCTCTTCCACAGGCCAGTCACTGTTTCTTATGCGACCATATATGCATACAGATGAAATTTTTGGTGCAAGGCCAGTCATGCAAGCAGGTCGTGGGTGGCATACCACCACACGACAGACAATACCTAGTTTAGCCAATACCAAGAATAAGAAATTGCAACCTAGAGCTTTTCGTCGGCTATCGCGACATCGCAGAATGAGCCGGACGTCGTCAAAATGTATGGTTTGTATTTGCTTGACATCCCGGCACTGATACGTTGTTCAGCTATAGGGGTATCGCGCGCTGGGTACCGAATGGAGTCCCTCCCAAGTGCTACGTCGTCCAACGCGTCGAGTTGGCGTCAATTTCGCGTCTATCTCAACGCGCTTGGATCCATGCGGGGTTTCTGGTTATCCCACCTTGATTCTCTGCTAACGCCTCAGTTTTTCCACATCACAGAAAGCGGTGAAATTATCTACACGCTCTTCAACTAATTAGATATTGAACAAAATGGAGGACGGCCAGTTTTACAAACACTTAATGCAGGTATGGCATGCGTAGTATTTGGGTTCTTACATCAGACGAGATTTTGTTAGCGAGGCCGAATCGAACGACCGACGGGGGCTCATGGTGCCCGCGTCCCCTGGCCTTCTGTCTCCTTTTATTAACAATATGCACATGTGCCATTTTCGCTTGTGCGACTTTTTTTTCCTTAAGGCCACACTTCCGGCTACATAGACGCTGAATTAGGGCCGGGTGAAGGGTCGCATCAGGTAAAAATATAGTAGCCTCTGTCTCACATGACCATCGACCGAAGGGTAGTGACCTAGCGTAGGCATCGTGGGTATCTTATCCCATTGACGGTACCAATAAGCCAGGGAATTGTACGGTAAATAGACAATCCAACTCCATTGGCCTTTCCTGTGGAGTCCACCTCAAGTGCGAATATTGTGAACCATTTAGCTGCTAACGTAGGTAGTTGTATACGAAGACCTGATGCGGGGTGTGATGACACTTGTTTGTGATTCGGGATTCCCAAGAATGCACCGGCGCAGAGCCCAAGGGACGAAAAGGTTGTTGTGACATGGCCTCGACCTCGCCGAAGCAGGCGTCCACTCAATTTCGTGCTTTCTCGCGCACGCGTCAGTACGTCCAGTCGTTTACTTGCTCCGTACAGCCTACAGCGGCCTGGATACCTATCAGGTCCCGTATCCCAACTCCACCCAATGCGCATTCGGTCGATCGCTGCAGTTATAATTTTCCTGTCGTGTTCCCTCCGTTGGCGTCCTTGCATCCGGAGTGCATGAGCAGGTCGACCTAACGTCAGGTCAGGGGTATTGAACCCTACCAGCATACGATACCGTCCATCTGTCCACGCAAACTCCATGCAGATAATACATTATGTAAGTTGATGTAGGTAAACTGGTAAAGGATACCATGCCCATCAACCGCAACTACTTCGTTCGCAAGTCTAAAGTCTGCCACTCCACTTTCCGTTTGTGTCCAATACCTCATGCTTCGAGGTCGTTTACATGCCCTACGTACCAGGTATGTACGTACGAGGTACGAATTGGATATTCTGGCTGACGACGGCAAAGAGCATCCAGGAGCTACACTACCTGAATACAATATTACATATATCGTGAACCAATCACCCTCCATCCCAGCTATCGTGCGCGAGATTCGACTCCTGTAGCACGTAGACTCACCGATAAGTAGACAGGGCATCGTCGGATACGCGATCATAGGCGCATCAACTCGACTGACCGCCGAAAACTATCCACAGGATCGCAGCGTCGGTGGTGGAGAACCGACTGGGTACCCAGGCCACATGCGTGGTACTATGTAGGTATAGTACAGGTCGCGCAGCCCCCAGAAAATAGCGCCATAGACACTTTATAGCTCAGACAGCGTTACCATTGTCCTTTTTGTTCCCTTCTACTTCGCTACTTGTAAGCCTCACCTGTCGCAGCACAGGTAATCACTGCAAATGCTCTTCGACCTTTCAGTCGGCTTGATGTGGGTATAGGTACACGTAGGTGGGTGGATTAGGGTACTGATGTGTATGCACATATATGTAGGCACGGTACCTAATGTAGGTAAGTACATGTATACTATAAAAACTCCGCATGCAAATTGGATACCTAGGTACCTACTATTACAGTAAGAACCTTATGCTTCCAACCCGCCTTCAAATGGCCAGAGATACCAAGGATAGATCGATAAGTGTGCAGCTGGGGTTCCGCCCGCTTCGTGTACCAATAGCAATCGATGGCACATTAGTGCCCAGGAACATGTGCGCCGAAATCCCCTGTCGCTTCTCTTTTTGTGTGCGCTGTTCTGGTGTGCAACGGGGTCCGGTCCAAGCCAGCGCTAACTGGTACCTACATGCAGTCTAGAGTTCTCCCCTGTCCCATTCCATGCCCCAGAAGACCTGAACCAAGATAATTGACAAGTCGACAAGACTTGAATGGGCACTAGCATACCAGCATATGCCCTGCCTACCCTACGGTTAGTACTTCATCCCATACCCAGCCCACACACCTGCTTCCTCCGGTTTTCTTCTTTTTCTTTCCCAACCTCTTCAATATCCCCAACCAGTCGTTCATTCCGGCCCTCTTTTCTTGGTCGTCGAGTGGTGGTTCGAAATCAATTGCGTTGGTCGATTGATTGTTTTGTGTATGTTATCAATTACCAATCAGCTCAAGCAAGCTTCCTGTCAAATGTACCTTGATTGTTGCGCTACTACGAAGTACGACCCCCGGTAACTTGGGCGTAGTCGGAGTCCGGACCACCAGCTACAGTAGCTAACCCGACTAAACTCGTACCATCGATAACTATCCGTGCCCGCGCGGGTA
>QJNZ01000748.1:0-47400 GCA_004155055.1 Monosporascus sp. CRB-8-3
AACGATATAAGTTATATATTAATAATAATTATTCGTATATTTTATTAATTATAATAATAACGGTATCGTTAACGTTTTCCGTTATTTATAACGGACTTAAGGATTAAAACTGTTTTAAAAGCAAATTTCAGATTAAAACGTACGTTTTTAATATATAAGATTATATCGATTTTAATTAGTTATTTTCGTAACTTATTAAATTAATAAAACCCGATATAATTTTGTATGCAAAAAAATAAATCCGTTATATGATACGAAATAATACCTTAAGCGGTTTTTCGATTATATTTATATTTTCCGGAAAAATTTACGAAAAAATCGATTATATTAGTTATTTAATAAATACCTTTAAAATAATAACTAAAGGTAGATAAGTTTATAATTAGAACTTTACGGCATATATTTATAAAAGTCGCAAATACGAGATTTTCCGAAAGAATAATAACGACTTTATAAAATAGGTTCTGGAGTTAATATTTCCAGCGATTAAGGGGATAATTTTTTTATAGGAAAAAATATACGGAAGTGGTATGTTAAATTGGTTAAATCCGGCAAGGTATACGATAGTAAGCTTTTAATAAATATTTAACAGAAGTACCGTAAAAGGTTAAAGTAAATCTCGAAGTTGGCGAGGAAGTTAAATAAATAGATTGTAAAGTAATAAAAGATTATGGTTTATAGATAATAATATAGGGTTTTAAAAACGAAAATAACAATTATATAAGTTAACGATTTATGTATAATATTGGTTCCTATTATAAGGATTTGGATAATTACGTTTTAAATAGTAAAAAAAACTGAGATTAATAATGGTATAATTAAATATTAAAAAATAATAATTAACATTTTAAATTATTAGATTATAATTTATTTATAACTTATATCGAAAAATATTAAAGTAATATTTCCGACTTTTTACGAGATATTTGCGGATTTTTTTAATTAAAATAATTTTAATTAAAAAGATATTAAAGATAACTCTTAACCGTAAAAAAGGATTTTAGGGCGTAAGTTAAAATGAGAAAATTATAAAAGTTTTTATTCGGATCGAAATAGTAATAAGTAAAATCGTTAAAAGTTAGATATATAAGGAACCTATTATAAAGCGTATTTAAGTTCCTTTTATAAGTTTTTCTAATATTATTACGTATTTTTTAATAAAGTTTCGGCAGATTTTTATTTTAATAATAAAATAATAACATACGTTTAAAGCTGGATATTTTTTAATTAATTTTTAAAGGAAAAAATTAACCGTTTATCGAAAAGTATAAAGAAAATAATTATTTAAAAGATAAATTGATTTTTACAAGGAATAAGACGGGTTTTAAGGTATTTTTTAATTTTTAATTAAGGTAATACGATAAATGTTACGTTTTATCTTTTAAAGAATTTATTTATTTTAAATTTAAGGTTTACGATATATATTTTTAATTTTATTAATAGGTTCCTAAATTTTAACTAAATCGTATAAGGCGACGGGGTATACGTAAATAATAATTTTATTCCGATTAAAGGATACGGAAAGGTTAACGTAATATTTCGAAGCTTTAGTAGTACGAAAGCGTTATAGTTATATAACGTAGTTTATTATAAAAGTTTTATATATAATTTGATATTTTTTCGACGATTCCGGAAAAAAAGGTATTAATAAAATAATTAAAAAATTAATAATTTAATTCGAAATAAATATAATTAAATAATTATTATGTTAATATATAGATTTAATTAATTCGTTATCGAAAATATTAATATAATAGTTATTTCTGTAATTTTTATAATTTATAAACGAAACGCTAATTTGTAAATAACGAAATTATTACGGACCGGTAACGGTATTATATAATACATAAAATTAAGTTATTTAAAGCCCGAAATAATTATTTAATTATAATTTTATAGGAAAGGAATTTATTTAAAAGCTTTTATAATAATCAAATGCCAGGTATAAAATAAAGCAAAAATTAAGAGATAAATATGTTATTAACTTAAAAAGGGAGTTTTCCGATTAAGTTAAAAAATTGTTATTAATTTTATAAATTTCGAAAAAAACGTAAAAAAATAAAAATATGTTATATTCGTTATTAATGCAAGGTCATTGGGTTCAAGCCATATTATCCAGGCTGAATATTCGTTATTAATAAGTATTTAAGTTTTATCTTATATATTTACTTTAAAAACCGAAGGTAAAATATATTAATTATAACGTTCGAATATTTTTTAAAAGTTTTAAAAAATTAGCATAAAGTTTTTCTACAGGTAATTAAAGATAATAACGAAATTTTAAAAAATTATTAATTTCGAAATATATTATGATTTTTTTTTAGTATTAAATTTAAGTTTTTAGTATTATATACCTAGACCCAGAACGGGGGTATAAAACGTTTAAAGGGTATAATTAAAAAGAAAACGATTACGATACGAAATGGCGTTAAGTTATTTTCGTTTTAATTATATATATTTTTAAAGTAATAATGTATTTATATAACCGTATTTTTAAATCCGTATTTGTTTAATAAAGTTTATATAAAATTTATTATATTTACCTGGCGTATAAAGACGGCGTTATAATATTTAATCAGAAATTATAATAAATTTATTTACAAGTATATAGCTATATAACTGATGTTATAATAATTATTATTATAAAGAAAGAATAAAAACTTTAAAAGTTAAATTTAAAGTATAAATTAATTTTTTACTTGGTTATTAATTTACGAATATTTACGAAATTTAAAACCTGTTAATTAATAAAGTTATTATTATTCGGAACGTATAGTTTAACGAAAAAATTACTTTTTTAGGTAATATTGAAAACTTAAAAAATAACCTTTTATACGTTATAAAAAAAGTTATAAAAATTATTCCGATAAATAAAAATATTTAATTAAAATCATAATTATTTAATTTATATATAAAAAAAGAATAAAAATTTAAACGGAATAATTTAATTATCGGTTAAATAAGAGAAATAGTTTATAAAAGGTATTAACGTAAAAGACGTAAGGGATAAGGAAAAATAAATTTATTTATAAAAAATTAATTATGTTATATAACCGTTATATTCGAATTATTTCCGTTTTTTAAATTATTATTATTATTAATGTTTACCTTAATATATATTACGATTATTACGTTAACGAAAAGAATAAAAATAACTTTATATTTTTTTTATATTATTTAACTTAAAGTAACGGTAAAAAACGAAAATACTTTACGGGTAATAAATGTAAGCCCTTTATATATTCTGTATTAAGAAAATATTATCCGAAACGAATATAAAATATAAAACGCCGTATTTAATATAAAACGTTTAATTTTTTTTATAAGTACGTACGATAATTAGCCGGTAAGTTACGAAAGTTTAAAAAAGTTAATTACCCGAAATACGCATTACTTTAATCGGAAAGGTAATAATACCTTAGTATATAAAAAAATATTTAAGTTATAAAACCGGATATTTAAGCCTACTTTTCCGTTATTGCCGTAAGGTTATAAAAATTTAAATATATACCTGTTAAAAAAGATATTTCTTAAAGCCGAAAAGGTTTATATATAAAGTTATAAAAAAATACAATTTTAAAAGGTAATTAATTAATTTTTTATTAAAGGGAAATAGGTTTTAAGGTATATATAATTATACGTTTATAAGTTTAATAAATATAACTGGCTTTAAAAATATAAGACTCGTTTCGTTATACGAAACGATTAATAACTTAAAAACATTTATAGTAATATATATGTATTTACTTTAATTAAAAGGTTATTTAAAACTTTAATCGTTATTACGGCTAGATTTAATTTAAAGTTAAAGTAATATAATGTTATTAACGCCTTTATTAATATTTAGCTACCTTATAAAATGTATATAAAAATATCTTTAGAATACCCGTAACGTAATAAGACTTTTCTGACTAAAAAAATATTATATAGATTAAAGGAGTTACTTTTACTTTAGTAGAAAAAAATTTATTAAAATGTTTAAAAATCTGAGATTTAACTTTGTTTTTTATAAACCTTATTATTTTATTTATTAAAAAGTATTTATTTTCTTTTTTATAAATAATATCGTTATAATATATTATAAAAAAAACCAAAACCTCGTTAATTAGTTAATTTAATAGATACGGAAACGGTATACCCTTATAAAAGGTAAGGATTTATAGTAATTCCTTAACATCGAAATAATTAAAAATAGATTTAATAGGAAAATCTGGTTATTTTAATCCGACTTTATAAATAAGCTGGTTAACTTAATTATAAGAATACAGCCCCTTGTAGCTAAGAAGACTAGGCTAGAACAGGACTTTATATAAATCCTAATACGAGATTATCTAACAATAATTGCTAATATAACTTACGGGGTTCGTAACTTAATAAAGTTAATAATTAATTTAAATATCTAATAATTATATTAACGATTTACTTAACGCTTGACAGCTTAATGGTTTAATTCCTTTAGGGGGCATACTTTCCAAAATAGATTAATTATTTGTTACGGGGGTGTTATAGGATTAATTACCCTTGCTATATATTAAGTCGTACTAAAAATATATACGTACTAGAATATTTGAAAAAGTTAAAAAGCCGAATAAATAGCCAGAAAGAGCCGAATAAATAAATTTAAAATAGCGCAAAATAACGCGCATAAAAAAGTTATACCGCTAAAAAGTAAGGCGATAAAATCAAAAATGAAAAAGGTTGGAGGTTATAAAAGTTACGCTCTAAACCTTTTATTTTTACGTTAATTACCGTTACTTTAAATTACGATAAAGCTTTTTTTCCTAATTTTAGTTAAATAAAACTTAACTAAAAACGCTATTATAAAACTTAGCAAAATACGGGTAATTACTATTAAGTAAAAAGATCCTATATAAAAATCCGGTTGTATAGGAAGGTAACGCGGTAGCTTTAGGGACTAAAGCCTTTAAAAAAAGGAGTAATTATAAGAATACAGCTTTTTATAACTAAGAAAACTAGGCTAGGACAGGACTTTATATAAATCCTAATACGAGATTGTTTAATAACATCGTTAATACGACCTATAGGGTTCGTAGCTAAATTAGAGCTAATAATTAGGCTGAATATCTAATAATAATTTTTTTCAAAACGTTTATAATTAACGTTAAATTATTGCTAAATTTTAATTTAACTTATTTAAGCTGTATTAATAAATATTAAAAAAAATCTATTTTATTCTTTACGTAATAATTTATACGTAACCCGATATATTCTTTACCGTATTTCGATTTATTTGTTTTAACCTAAACCTTAACGACGTATATTATAAAGTTGCTAATTAAATTATATTATATTAAATAAGGATTAAAACGTTGACGTTATAATTTAAAAGTAAAAATTCGTTAAATATTTAAAGTAATACCTTTTTTACGCATAATACGATTAATCGAAAAAATTCCTAAATTTACGTTATAAAGTTATTTAAAGGAATAATAAAATAATAGGCGAATAAGTAAAATATAATAATTACTTTTATAGTAAAAAAGGAATTATTATCCTTTACGTAAATTATAAAAAAAAACTTATTTAGCTTTTAATTAAATAAAAAGCTAGGAATTACATTAAATACTAGACCGTTAAATATATAATACGATAATTAACAGATTATACGACTTATTAACGCCGACGTCGCTTTGCTATAAATAAAATTATAAAAAATAATAATTAAAGTAACTTATACGTTTATAAACGATATATTAGCTAATAAATTAATTAAAGCCTTATTAAGTAAATTATTTAAATATTTTAAAAAGCAGCTAAAATGAATAAATATTACGGAAACCTTTAAACGGTAAAGGAATACCTTACGAATAATTTCAAAAAAGAAATTAATTAAGTAAAAGGACTTAATCGCCGGAAAAAAAATTAAATAAAAAGTTATAATTTTAAGAAATAATAATATATAACGATTAATATTATAAATACTTTAAAGCGTTAAAGGGGTATATCAACTAGCAGGGGGTATTAAATGTACCCTATAAAAAAAATCCTTTTAATCGGAAAATATATATTCCGTTGTTAAGCTATAAAAAGCTGTACGTGTCAGCTAGCAGGGGGTGCTAAACGCACCCCATATACGGAAAGGCTCCTTTTAATCGGAAGATATATGTTCCGTTGTTAGGCTATATAAAAGTTGTACGCGTACGAGAAATATACGTAAGTTAACTTAATATAATAATATAACTAATATCCTTTATATCTGATAATTAAAAGTTTTATTCGTTTAATTCGTATTATTATTAATTGATTAATTGTTACTAAGACGATATAGGCTATATATTAGTAGTAATTATTAATATATTTTATTAATTGCAATAATAACGGTATCGTTAACGTTTTCCGTTATTTATAACGGATTTAAGGATTAGGACCGTTTTAAAGGCGAATTCTAAGTTAAAACGTACGTTTTCGATATATGGGATTATATCGATCTTAATTAGTTATTTTTATAGCTTATTAAATTAATAGAACCTGATATAATCTCGTATCCGAAATAACGAATCCGTTATACGATATAAATTAATATCCTAAACGGTTTTTTAATTACATTTACATTTTCCGGAAAAACTTACGAAAAAATCGATTATATTAATTACTTAATAAATACCTTTAAGATAATGACTAAAGGTAAATAAGTTTATAATTAGAATTTTACGGTATATATTTACAAGGATCGTAAATACGATATTTTCCGAAAAAGTAATAACGACCTTATAAAATAAGTTCTGGAATTAGTATTTCTAGCGATTAAGGAGATAAGTTTTTTTTTAGGAAAGAATTTACGGAAGTGGTACGTTAAGTTAATTAAATCCGGCAAGGTATATAACAATAAGTTTTTAATTAATACTTAACGAAAGTATTGTAAAAAGTTAAAGTAAATTTCGAAATTAACAAGGAAGTTAAACGAATAAATCGTAAGGTAATAAGAGATTATAATTTAAGGATAGCGATATAAGGTTCTAAAGATAAAGATGACGATCGTATAGGTTAACAACCTGTGTACAATATTAGCACCTATTATAGGGACTTAGATAATTACGTTTTAGATGGTGAAAAAGGCCGAGATTAATAACGGTATAATTAGTTATTAGGAAATAACGGTAAACTTTTTAAATTACTGGATTATAATTTATTTATAACTTATATCGAAAAATATTAAAATAGCATTTCCGACCTTTTACGGGATATTTACAAACTTTTTTGATTAGGATAATTTTAATTAAGAAAAGATTAAGGATAACCTTTAACCGTAAGGAAGGATTTTAAGGCGTAAGTTAAGACGAAAAAATTATGAAGGTTTTTATTCGGACCGAAATAGTAATAAGCGAAAACGTTAAAAGTCGGATATATAAGGAACCCGTTATAAAATATATTTAAGTTTTTTTTACAGGCTTTTTTAATACTATTACGTATTCCTTAATAAAGCCCCGGTAAATTTCCGTTTTAACGATAGGATAATAATATACGTTTAAGGCCGGATATTTTTTAATTAATCTTTAAAGGAAAAAATTAACCGCCTATCGAAAAACATTAAAAAAATAATTATTTAAAAAACAGATTAATTTTTAAAAGGAATAAAACAGGTTTTAACGTATTTTTTAATTTTTGATTAACGTAATGAAATAAACGTTACGCTTTACCCCTTAAAAAATTTATTTATTTTGGACTTAAAATTTACGATATATATTTTCAACTTTATTAGTAAATTCCTAAACTTTAAACAAACCGTATAAAACGACGGGATATACGTAAATAATAATTTTATTCCGATTAAAGGATACGGAAAAATTAACGTAATATTTCGAAACCTTAGTAATACGAAAACGTTACGTTTGTACAATATGGCTTATTGCGAAAGCTTTGTATATAACCTAGTATTTCTCCGGCAGCTCCGGAAAAAAAAATACTAGTAAGATAACCGAAAAACTAATAATTTTATCCGAAACAAATATAATTAGGTAATTATTACGTTAATAAATAAGTTTAATTAATTCGTTATCGAAAATATTAATATAATAATTACTTATACAGCTTTTATAACTTACAAACGTAACGTTAATTCGTATATAACGAGATTATTACGGACCGGTAACGGTATTATATGGTACCTGAAATTAAAATACCCTGGGCCCGAAATAATCGCCTAGTTACAATCCTATATAAGGGAAATACGCCTAAAAGGTTTTATAATAATCGAATATTAAATATATAGCAAGGCGAAGGCCAGGAAGCAAATACGCCGCAAACTAAAGGAAAAAACTTCCCAATTAAGATAAAAAATCGCCATCGATTTTACAGATTTCGAAAAAAACCCTAAAAAATATAAATACGTTATGTTTGTAACTAACAGGTACTTAGGTTTTATTTGGGATATTTATCTTAAAAACCGAAAGTAAAATATATTAATTATAACGTTTAAATATTTTTTAAAAGTCCTAAAAAACTAAAATAAGGTTTTTCTACAGGTAATCGAATATGATAACGAAATTTTGAAAAATTACCAACTTCGAAATATGTTATAATTACCTCCTTTAAATATTAGACTTAAGCTTTTAATACCGTATACCCAGGCCTAAAACGGGGGTATAAAACGTTTAAAAGGTATAATTAAAGAAAAAATAATTGCGATACGAAATGGCGTTAAGTTACTTTCATTCCTAATCGTATATATTTTTAAAGTAATAATATATCTATATAACCGTACCTTTAAATACGCACTTTTTTGGCAAAGCTTATATAAGGTTTATTATATTTACCTGGTATATAAAAACGGTATTGTAATGTTTAATCGGAAGCTTTAATAAGTTTATTTGCAAATATATAGCTATATGGCTTATGTTATAATAACTATAGCTATAAAAAAAAAACAGAAACTTTAAAAGTTAAATTTCAAAATATAGATTAACTTTTTAGTCGGTTACCGATTTACGAATATTTACGAGATATGAAATCCGTTAATTAATAAGGTTGTTATTATTCGAAATGTACAATTTAACGAAAAAGCCACCTTTTTAAATAATATTAAAAACTTAAAAAACGACTTTCTGTACGTAACAAAAAAAAAGCTATAAAAACTACTTTAACAGGTAAAAATACCTAATTAAAATAATAACTATTTAATTTATATACAAAAAAAGGATAAAAACTTAAGCGGAACAATTTAATTACCGGTTAAATAGGAGAAATAACTCCAAAAAAATACCAGCGTAAAAAACGTACGAAATAGGGAAAAATAAGCCTATTCGTAAGGGATTAATCACCTTTATACGACCGTTATATTCGAATTATTTCCATCCCTTAAACTATTACCGTTACCAACGTTTGTCTTAATAACTGCTATAATTATTGCGCTAACGGAAAAAATAAAAGTAACCCTAGGCTTTTCTTATACTGTTTAACTTAAAGTAACGGTAAAAAACGAAAATACCTTACGGGTAATAAACGTAAACCCCCCGTATATTCCGTATTAAGAAAATATTATCCGAAACGAATATAAAGTATAAAAAGCCGTATTTAATGCAAAATATTTAACCCTTTTTATAAATACGTATAATAACCGGCCGGTAAGTTACGGAAATTTAGGGAAATTAATTACCCGAAATATGCGTTACCTTAATCGGAAAAGTAATAATACCTTAATATACAAAAAGGTATTAAAATCGCAAAACCGGGTATATAAACGTAATTTACCGTTACCGCCGTAAGGCTATAAAAAGCTAAATATATACCCGTTAAAAGAGATATTTCGTAAAGCCGAAAAAGCTTACTTACAAAATTACAAAAAAATACGATCCTGGGAAATAATTAATTAGTTTTTTATTAAAGGGAAACAGGTCCTAAAGTACATATAAGTATACGTTTATAAATTTAACAAACATGGTTAATTACAAAAATACAAAGTACGTTTTATCGTATAAGGCGATTAACAACTAAAAAACGTATATAGTAATATATACGTATTTATTTTAACTGGAAAATCGTTTAAAGTTTTAATCGTTACAGTAACTAAATTCGACTTAAAGTTTAAATAGTATAACGCTATTAACGCCTTTGTTAACGTTAACTTACCTTACAAAATATATATAAAAACATCTTTAAGATATCCCTAACGTAAAAAACTTTCCTAATTAGGAAAGTTTTATATAGCTTACAGGAATCGCCGTTATTATAATAAAAAAATTTTACCGGGACGATTAAAAAATTGGAATTTAGTCCCGTTCCTTATAAACCTTATTGTTTTATTTATTAAAAAATACTTATCTTTTTCTTTATGGACGATATCGTTACCGTATATCGCAAGGAAAACTAAGACCTCGTCAATCAGTTAATTTAGCAGATACGGGAACGGTATACTTTTACAGGGGGTAAAAACTTATAATAGTTCTTCGGTATCGAAATAATCAAAAATAAATCTAACAGGAAAATCTGGTTATCTTAATCCAACTTTATAAACAAATTAATTAACTTAATCTTTAAAAAAAACCTAAATAATTTCCTAAAAACGCTTATAACTAACGTTAAATTATTGCCGAATCTTAATCTGGCCCATCCAGGCTTTATTAACAAATATTAAAAAAAAATCGGTTCCATTTTTTACGTAGCGATTAATACGCAACCCGATATATCCTTTACCGTATCCCGATTTGCCCGTTTTAACCTAAACCTTAACAACGCATATCATAAAGCTGTTAATCGAATTATATTATACCTAATCGGAACTAAAACGTTAACGTTACAATTTAAAAGTAAAAATTCGTTAAATACCTGGAATAATATCTTTTTTGCAAATAATACGGTCGATCGAAAAAGTTCCTAAGTTTACGTTATAAAATTATTTAAAAAAGTAATAGGATAACGGGCGAATAAACAAAATACAATAACTACTTTTATAACAAAAACGGAGTTATTATCCTTTACGCAAATTATAAAAAAAGCCTTATTTAGTTTTCGACTAATTAAAAAACTGGGAGTTACTTTAAATGCTGAATTATTAAATATATGGTGCGATAATTAACAAACGATACGGTTTATTAACGCTAACGTCGCCCTATTACAAACGAAATTGCGGCACGTAAATATACATAACTACTGGTTACGAAAAACCGCAAAAAAGGACCTGATTAAAGTGGACTATACGCCTACAGGCGATATACTGGCTGATAAACTAACTAAAGCCCTATTACGCAAACCGTTTAGGCACTTTAAAAAGCAACTAGAACTAATAGATATCACGGAAACCCTTAAACGGCGAAAAAACACCCTGCGAATAATTTTAAAGGAAGAATTAGCTAATTAAAAGGATTTAATCGCCGGAAAAAAGGTTAAATAAAAAGCTGTAACTCTAGAAAGTGATAATAAGTAACGATTAATGTCAGATATAGGGGACATCAGTTGTGTTGTTCTATTAGGCTAAATTGCGTATGTTTCTCGTACGCGTACAGCTTTTCTATAACCTAGTAACGGAACATATATCTTCCGATTAAAAGGATCCTTTTCGTATATAGGGTACGTTTGGCACCCCCTGCTAGCTAACATACCCCCTTAACGCCTTAAAGCATTTATAACGTTAATCGTCATATATTATTACTTTTTAAAGTTACAGCTTTTTATTCGACCTTTTTTCCGGCGATTAATTCCTCCTAATCAGTTAATTCCTTTTTTAAAATTATTCGCAAAGTATTTTTCCACCGTTTAAAAGTTTCCGTAATATCCATTAATCTTAGCTATTTTCTAAAGTGCTTAAACGGTTTGCGTAATAAGGTTTTAATTAATCTATCAGCTAATATATCGCCCGTAAACGTATAATCCATTTTAATTAAATCCTTTTTTACGGCTTCTCGTAATTAATAATTATATATATTTACATACTGCAATTTTATTTATAACAGGGCAACGTCAGCATTAATAAACCATATCGTTTATTAATTATCGCATTATATATTTAACGGTCCAGCATCCAAAGTAACTTTTAACTTTTTAATTAATTAAAAGCTAAATAAAGTTTTTTTTATAACCTACATAAAGGATAATAACTCCGTTTCGGTTATAAAAGTAATTATTATATTTTACTTATTTACCCGCTATTTTATTACTTCTTTAAATAACTTTATAACGTAAACTTAAAAACTCTTTCGATTAATCGTATTATCCGTAAAAAAAACGTTATTTTAAGTATTTAACGAATTTTCGCTTCCGAACTATAACATTAACGCTTTAATTCCGATTAGGTACAGTATAACTCGATTAACGGCTTTATAATATACGTCGCTAAGATTTAAGTTAAAACGGACAAATCGGAATACGGCAAAGAATATATCGGATCGCATATTAATCGTTATATAAAAAATAAAACCGATTTTCTTTTGGTATTTATTAACAAAACCTAAATAAACTAAATCAAAATTCGGCAATAACTTAACGCTAATTATAAACGTCTTTAAAAAACTATTTAAACTTTCTTTAAAAATTAAATTAACCAGCTTATTTATAAAATCGGATTAAAATAACCAGATTTTTTTATTAAATCTATCTCTAATTATTTCGATACCGAGGAACCACTATAAATCCTTACCCCCTATAAAGGTATACCGTTCCCGAATTTACTAAATTAACTAATTAACGAAATCTTAATCTTCCTTATAATATACTGTTATAATATCGTCTACGAAAAAAAAAATAAGCATTCCTTAATAAATAAAGCAATAAAGTTTATAAAAAACGGGGCTAAATCCTAATTTTTTAAACGTCCCGATAAAATTTTTTTACTATAACAATAACAACTCCTTTAAACCGTATAAAACTTTCCTAATTAAAAGTATCTTACTACGTTACGGATACCTTAAAGGTATTTTTATATATATTTCGTAAGGTAAGTTAACGTTAACGAAAACGTTAACAGCATTATATTATTTCAACTTTAAGTCGAATTTAACCGTAACAATAATTAAAGTTTTAAATAATTTTCTAGTTAAAATAAATACGTATATATTATTACAAACATTTTTTAACTATTAATCGCCTTATACGATAAAACATACTTTGTATTTTTGCAACTAACTATATTTATCGAACTTATAAACGTATATTTACATATACCTTAAGACCTATTTCCCTTTAGCAGAAAATTAATTAATAACTTCCTAAAATCGTATTTTTTTATAATTTTATAAGTAAACCTTTTCGGCTTTACGAAATATCTCCCTTAAAAAATATGTACTTAACTTTTTATAACCTTACGGCAATAATAATAAATCGCGTTTATATATCTTATTTCGCAACCTAAAAATTTTATATATTTTCGTATCGAAACTTTTCCAATTAAAATAACGTATATTTCGGGTAATTAACTTCCTTAAATTTTCGTAACTTACCGGCCGATTATTAATTATATTAACAAAATAAATTATTCGTTTTACGTTAAACGCAATTTCCTATATTTTATAATCGTACCGATAACCATCCTTTTAACACGGAACATACAGGAAACTTACGTTTATAACCCGTAAAGTACTTTCGTTTTTTACCGTTACCCTAGGTTAAATAACGTAATAAAAACCTAAAATTACTTTTATTATTTCCGTCGACGCAATAATCGTAACAATTATTAAAACAAACGTTAATAAAGGTAATTATCTAAAAAACGGAAATAATTCGAATATAACGGTCATATAAAAATAATTAATCTTATACGAACAAGCTTATTTTTTCCCATTCCGTACGTTTTATACGCCTATACCACTCTAAAATTACCTTTCCTGTCCAACCGGTAACTAAATTATTCCGCTTAGGTTTTTATCTTCTTTTTATATTTATATTTTTAAATAACTTAAGCCCTAATTAAGTACTTCTACCTATTATAATAATTTCTATAACTTTTTTTCTATAACGTACAAAAAATCGTCCTTTAAATTTTTAATATCACTTAAAAAAATAACCTTTTCATTAAACTATACATCTCGAATAATAACAACCTTATTAATTAACAAGTTCCAAATCTCGTAAATATTCGTAAATCGGTAACCGACTAAAAAACCAATCCAGGCTTTAAAATTCAGCTTTTGAAATTTCTATTCCTTCTTTATAACGGTAATTATCATAACGTAAGCTATATAACCGTACACTTGCAAATAAACTTATTAAAGCTTCCGATTAAATACTACAATACCGTCTTTATATATTAAGTAAATATAATAAACCTTATATAAACTTTACCAAAAAAATACGTATTTAAAAATACGGTTATATAAATACACTGCTATTTTAAAAATATATACGATCAAAAACAAAAATAACTTAACACCATTTTATATTATAATCATTTTTTCCTTAATTATACCTTTTAAACGCTTTATACCCCCGTTTTAAACCTAGGTATACGGTATTAAAAACTTAAATCTAATATTAAAAAAAGGCAACTATAACATATCTCGAAATTAATAATTTTTTAAAATTTCGTTATTACATTCGATTACCTATAAAAAAACCTTATCCTGGTTCTTTAAAACTCCTAAAAAATATTCGAACGCTATAATTAATATATCTTGCTTACGGTTCTTAAAATAAATATCCTAAATAAAACCTAAATACCTATCGGTAATAAACATAACGTATTTATATCCTTTAAGGTCTTTTTCGAAATCCGTAAAATCGATAACAATTCATTATCCTAATCGGGAAACTCCTTTTTTCGGCTCTCGGCGTATTTACCTCTTAGCCTTCGCCTTGCTATATACTTAATATTCGACTATTATAAAACCCTTTAAACGCACTCCCCTTATATAAAACTGCAACTAAATAATCACTTCGGGCCTAAAATATCCTAATCTCAGATACCAAATAATACCGTTACCGATTCATAATGGTCTCACTATATATAAATTAACGTTTCGTTTATAAAATACAAAAGCTACATAAATAACTATTACGTTAATATTTTCGATAACGAACTAATCAAACTTATTTATTAACGTAATAACTACCTAATCATACTTATCTCAAATAAAATTATTAACTCCTTAATTATCTTACCAATACCCCTTTTTTCGGAACTACCGGAAAAATATTAAATTACATACGAAATCCTCGTAATAAACCATATCGTACAAACGCAACGCTTTTAAACCTTTAAAACTTTAAAGCAATATATTTACTTTTCCGTATCCTTTAATTAAAACGAAACTATTCCCTACGTACACTCCGTCGCCTTAAATCGTTATCCTATAATTTAAAAACCTATTAATAAAATTAAAAATATATATCGTAAATCCTAAATCCAAAATAAACGAATTCCTTAAAAAGTAAAACGCAGCATTTACCGCATTACGTTAATCAAAAATCAAAAAACACGCCAAAACCCGTCTTACTCCCTTTAAAAATCAATCTATCTCCTAAATAATTATCTTCTTTATAACCTTCGACAGGCGATTAATCTCTTCCTTTAAAAATTAATCAAAAACAATTCATTCTTAAACTAACCCTAAAATTACTCTACTAAACTTAAATTTTACTAGAACTTTATTAAAAAACGCGTAATAACATTAAAATAACTTATAAGCAAAATTTAAACACGCTTTACACCAAATCCCTTATACGTCTAACTCTTAGCGCTTTCGCTTATTACTGCTGTTATTTCGGCCCGCTTAAGAACCTTTACAACCGCCTCACTTCGGCCCACGCCCTGGGGTCCTCCTTTACGGTTAAAAATTATCCTTAATCTTTTCCTAATCAAGATCGTCCTAATTAAAAAAATCCGCAAATATCCCGTAAAACGTCGGAAATATTATTTTAATATTTTTCGATATAGGTTATAAATAAATCATAATTCAATAATCTAAAAAATTAACTGCCATTTCCTAATAACTAATCGTACCGTTATTAATTTCGGCCTTTTTTACCATCTAAAACGTAATTATCTAAGTCCTTATAATAAGAACCAATGCTATATACAAATCGTTTACCTATACGATCGTCGTTTTCGTTTTTAAGACTCCATATCGCTATCCCTAGGCCATAATCTCTTACTACTTTATAATCTATTCGTCTAACTTCTTTACCAACTTCAAAACTTACTTCAGCCTTTCGCAATACTTTCGTTAAATATTAATCAAAAACCTGCTATCATACACCTTGCCGGATTTAACCAACTTAACATACCACTCCCATAATTCTTTCCTGGGAAAAAACTTATCTCCCTAATCGCTAAAAATACTAACTCCAAAACCCATTTTGTAAAATCGTTATTACTTTTTCGGAAAGTATTATACTTCCGATTCTTATAAATATATGCCGTAAAATCCTAATTATAAACTTATCTATCTTCGGTCGTTATCTTAAAGGTATTCGTTAAATAACTAATATAATCGATTTTTTCGTAAATTTTTCCAAAAGATATAAATATAATTAAAAAACCGTTTAAAGTATTATTTCATATCGTATAACGGATTCGTCATTTCGGATACGAGGTTATATTAAGTTCTGTTAATCTAACAAGTTACGGAAGTAACTAATTAAAATTAATATAATCCCATATATCAAAAACGTAAACTTTAACCTGGAATTCGCCTTTAAAACGGTCCCAGTCCTTAAATCCGTTATAAATAACGGAAAACGTTAACGATACCGTTATCATTATAATTAATAAAATATACAAATAATTACTACTGATATATAACCTATATCGTCTTAGCAACAGCTAATTAATTAATAATAACGCGAATTAAGCAAATAAAACTCTTAATTATCAGATATAAAAAATATCAGTTATATTGTTCTATTAGGTTAAATTACGTATATTTCTCGTACGCGTACAGCTTTTCTGTAACCTAGCAACGGAACATATATCTTCCGATCAAAAGGATCCTTTCCGTATATAAAGTGCGTTTAGCACCCCCTGCTAGCTGACAATTAACGCTATAAATACTTTAAGGCGTTAAAGGGGTATATCAGCTAGCAAAAAATGCTAAACGTACCTTATATACGGAAAGGCTCCCTTTAATCGGAAGATATATATTCCGTTATTAAGCTATACAAAAATTATACGCGTACGAGAAACATACGCAAGTTAACCTAATACAACAACATAACTGATATCCCCTATATCTAACAGTACGCGTACGAGAAACATACGCAAGTTAGCCTAATACAACAACACAACTGATGTCCCCTATATCTAACAATTGGAGTAGTTAGGGGCTTTAGGAACCAATCAAATTAACCGTGTACGTACCATTTGTTTATTACCGTATTACATGATCCGCATTGCGTTTTTCATCCGGCCTTGCCAAGAAGGAACGGTTTTAAAGAGGTACTTTCCGGTCGCGCTATGTAATCCTTCGTATATTACTTAGTAAATAGGTTAGCTTTATATGTATGTATATAGCTAAATACCTTAATAGCTCTTCACCTTGCAAAAACGTGATATTTATACAACGTACCTTATTACGAACATTTCGTATATAATTTAATATTTTTCTGGTAATTTAAAAAAAAAGTAATAATATAATCGAAAATTAATAACTATATTCGTAATATATAAATTTAATATAAAGGTTATTTATTAAGGTTTATAACTTATAACTAACGAAATTATATTAAATTAATTATAATATTATATAAATTTTAAAATTAAAATATTTAAAGTTTAAAATAATTATATAATTATAATTTAATATAAAAAAAGTTTCTTTAAAAAGTTTTTTAATAATTATATATTAAATATATAATAAGGTTAAAGTTAAAAAATAAATACGTTATAAATTTAAAAAAAGGAATTTCTTATTTAAACTAAAAAATCGTTGTCGATTTTATAAATTTGAAAAAGATTTAGAAAAATATAAATACGTTATATTTACTATTAATAAATATTTAAGATTTATTTAAAATATATGAATTAATATATTTAAATATTTTTTACAAATAATCGAATACCATAATAAAATTATAAAAAAATATTTTAGTTATTTCCTTTTAACTTTAATCTTAAACGTATAATAAAGTATACTCAGATTTAAAATAAAGGTATAAAACGCTTAAAAAATATAATAAAAAAACAATTATAATATAAAATAACGTTAAATTACTTTCGTTTTTTATCGTATATCTTTTTAAAATAATAGTATATTTATATTACGGTACTTTTAAATATATATTTCTTTTAATAAAACTTCTACGAAATTTATTATATTTACTTAACTTATTAAATCTGTATATAATATTTAGTCGAAAATATTAATAAATTTAGTTACAAATATACGTTATAATTATTACAGTTAAAAAAAATATCAAAACGTTAAAAATTAATTTTTTATCAGTTATTAATTTATAAATATACATAAATTTTAAAACTAATTAAAAAACAAAATGATTTTTATCGAAACCTATGATTTTATAAAAAAAAAAAAACATTTTTTAAAAATAATATTAAAAATATAAAAAACGATTTTTTTTACGTTACGAAAAAGAAATTATAAAACTTATTATAACCATACGGTTATATAATTAAAAAGAAATTTAAACGAGATAATTAATTTACCGGTTAAATTATAAGGATATAACCCCGGGGCGTATCCTATTTAAATACGGATAAGAACTTTTAACGCATAAAGCGTTAAAACTATTAATCTTTTAATTATGTACCGGAATAACTAATCCTTTTTATTCTCTTATATTATTCCAACGCTTTATAGGTGCATTAATTAACCAGCTGTAATTAAGTTTAGGGTTCGAATTTAAAAAAAGCTAAAAAATACCAGGATTTTAAGATTAATTGTTAAAGCTTAGGCCTTCGTTACGCTTATAAGGTAAATAAACTTACCCATTCGGACTTGGCGAAAGGTTAACGATTAGTTACCGCGCGATTAATAAGTAAATAAGGTGGTAAAGGCCCCCCTATTAACTGTAACTAAGGTCGGCGATAATCGACGGTACAGTAAAGATAATAATGGGGTTGCATTTGCCCTTAAAGGTTTAACGTACTTAAGCCGATAGATTTATAACGCGTATTGCCGAAAAATTACCAAACTGCCGTTAAAAAGTTGGTTATAGGATAAAAAAATAACGTACGGAATTAAGACTATTCCTTTATAGAAAGAGGAGTAGTATAAGGATATAACCCCGGGGCGTATCTTACTTAAATGCGGATAAGGACTTTTAACGTATAAAACGTTAAAACTGCTAATCTTTTAATTATATACCGGAGTAGCTAGTTCTTTTTATTCCCTTATATAAATAAAAAAGATAATTTTAAAATAATATAAACGTTAAACACCTACGAAATAAGGAAAAATAAATTTATTTATATAAAACTATTTAATTTTATATAATCGTTATATTCGAATTCTTTTTGTTTTTTTAAATTATTACCCTTATTAACGTTTATTTTAATAGTGATTACAATTAATATACTAATAGAAAAACTAAAAGGAACTTTAACTTTTTATTAAATTATATAACTTAATATAACGCTAAAAAACGAAAGTATTTAACGGATTATAAACGGAAGTTTTTTATATATTTCGTAACGAAATAATTTATTTAAAGGGATTATAACATATAAAAAATGACTTTTAATATACAACGGTTAATTTATTTTATAAATATAGTTAATGACCGGCCGGTAAATTACGAAAATTAAGCAAAGTAATTACTTAAAATATACGTTATTTTAATTATAAAAGTAATAATATTTTATTTTATAAATTTCTTTTAAGTTATTAAACGAAATATATAAACGTAATTAATCGTTATTATAGCGAAGTTATGAAAAACTAAATATATATCCGTTAAAAAGAATATTTCGTAAAACCGAAAAAGTTTATTAGTAAAATTATAAAAGAAAAATAGTTTTAAAAATAATGAATTAATGTTTAATATAAGTAACAGGTTGTTAAATATATATAAATATAATTAATTATTAAAATATAAAAAATATTTTTATTATACGAAACGATTAATACCTTAAAACCGCTTATAATAATATATATATATTTACATTATATAAAATTTAAAACTTAAATAATATAACGTTATTAACGTTTATATTAAGATTAATTTATCTTATAAAGTATATATATAAACGCCTTTAAGGTATTTCTAATATAATAAAACTTTCTTAACTAAAAAAACATTATACAGTTTAAAAAGTTTATCGTTAATATAATAAAAAGCTGTTATTAAAATGTTAAAAAAAAATTAAAACTTAACTTTGTTTTTTATAAATCTTATTACTTTATTCGTTTAAAAATACTTTTTTTAATAAATATTATTATAATAATATTTAGTAAAAAAATTCAAAACGTTAATAAGTATTTAATGTAGCATGTTCGGAAACCGTATACCGTTATAAAAGGTAAAAATTTATAATGGTTTCTCGGTATCGAAATAATTAAAAAAGAAATTAAAAAATTCCAAATAAAGTTTTAAATAAATTAATAATAGGTATTAAGTTATTATTGAATATAATTTAACTTATTTAAATTCTATTAATAAATATTAAAAAGAAAATCAATTTTATATTATACGTAATATCTAATATATAATCTAATATATTTTTAACGGTATTTCGATTGCCCGTTTAAATTTAAAAGCTGAAACTTTTTAAATATTTAAAGTTACGTTTTTTTTTAAAATAATATAACCGATAAAACTTTCTAAATATATATTATATGGCCTAATGGCTTAGTGGTTGCGAGCCTGGGTGTCTTTTTCAATTGCGACAAGCTTAGGTACTTTATTACGGTTAGGCGCAAAAGATAATTGGTTTAAATTTAGCTTAAGCTGCCATTCCTTTAGGTAACGCTAGCCTAAAAAAGCTAAACCATAGGGCTTCAGCTCCGTTACCGTATCGGCGACAATTAAGGGGTAGCTGGGAACCAGTTACGATTAAAGGCGCTAGGAACTAATTAATTAATCGGGTGTATCTTATCGTTAGTTGCCGTGTTACATAATCCGCATTACGTTTTTCCGGCCTTTACCAAAAAGGGACGGTTTTTAAGGGGGTGCTTCCCGGTCGTATCGTATAATCCTTTATGTATATATATAGTAAACGGATCAGCTTATATATATATAGCTAGATACCTTAATAGCACTTTACCTTGAATATATATTATATAATTATTTAAAAAAATAATAAACAAATAATTAAAATATAATAATTATTCTTAAAATTAAACGAAAATTAGTATAATTTACGTAAAATATAACAAATACTTAATTTAAGTTTCGATTAATAAAAAACTTAAATATTATATTATATATTAAACCGTTAAAAATATAATACGATAATTAATAAATTATAAGGTTTATTATCGCTATTATTAGCTTATTATTAAATAAAATTACGGTACGTAAATATATATAACTACTTATAATAAAAACTAAATAAAAACTAAATAAAAATAAATTAGACGGTTATAAGTAATATATTAACTAATAAATTAATTAAAACCTTATTATACGAATTATTTAACTATTTTAAAAAATAATTAAAACTGGTAAATATTATAAAAACATTCGAACGATAAAAACATACTTTATAAGTAATGCTTTTTAATAGAATTAACAAATTAAAAAATTTAATTACTGAAAACAATTAATATAAAAACCTATAACGCTTAAAAAAGATATATAACGATTAACGCTATAAATATTTTAAAGCGTTAAACAAGGATATTAATTAATAAATAAATACTAAACGTACCTAATATAGGAAAAGGCTCTCTTTAATCGGAAAATATATATTTCGTATATAGACTATATTAAATTTGTACGTATAAAAAGAACACTCGTAACTAGCGAAGTATAATAATATAATTAATATTACTTATATTTAACACCTCCCCCTACTAACAAGCTATCTTATTAATGAACTACCCGTTTTTAATACTATCGTTATTATAATTATATAATTAAAACAATAATATCTTAATAATAACCGAATTAATTAATCATTATTAACGCTAAAGTAGAATAATCTAATTCGTTTTTTTTCTTATTTTTATAAAATAATAAATAACAATAAATTAAAGCAGGGTAATTACCGACTAATCTTAACGTAGATTTTAAAATATAATTGTATTAAGTTACTTCTATCTAACGTCTTTTATTAATTACTAAATAATATATTTATATAAATAAATAAATTAACGGCTAATTAGTTACTAACCGTAACTTCGGAATCTTTATTTCTTATAATTACTCCCCCCTTTTAAATAATTAATCCCTAATAACATTATTATTAATTTAACGTATCGAAATCGTAAATTTAATTAACGTACTATATTACCTTACAAACTAAACTATTTTACGAACCGTTTTTATTAACATATTCATTATCTAATTTTTATTAGTAATTATTTAATATTAATAATATAAAACGCTTTATAAAAGAATTTAAAATAAATTTAATTATTTAAGTTAAAAAACGAAACCCAAAATTTAATTTTAAAAAGTTATATTTTCTTTATAAAATCCCCAAATTTATTTTAAAAGCCCGATATTACGGTTAACGCGCCCGAACCGATATTTTATTTAATTTGCGAAAATTAACGCTAACCGAAAAAACATTGATTACCGAACGAATTTTTAATTTAAATACGTAATCGTTTTTTATCTAGTTTTAATATATTAAAAATATAGCGAATTTACTGTTAACCTAACGCGTTACGATATATATTAAAATTAATTAAACGTCGAGATTTATTAAACGGCAAAAAAAACGTTAAATGCGTTTAAATTAAAATATCGATTATTAACGGATATTATACGAAAATTTAAAAATATTTCGTAAATAATTCGAATTTATTCGGGTTATTATTATAAAATACGGTATTATAAAAAAAATATTTCTAACTTCGATAAAATTGGATTTTTAATAAGGTTTTTTATAGTAATAAATATAATAATTACTAATACCAAAAAACGTAAAAAATTTTTTAAAAAAAATTAAGTTATAATTATTCAAGTTGTTAATTTTTAAAATTAAGCTATACCGTTATTTATTATTATAACGGGAAAAAATTATTTAAAATCTTAATTCCGTAATAATTTATTCTTAATAACTAATTAAAAAATTATAATAAATAATAATAGTTAAATAACGAACGAATTAAATTTAAAATAGGTTTAATATTTGAATTAATATATTCGAACGCATACGAAAAAATCGAAACGTTTTTTTATTTTCGATGGTTATAAAAATTATTATTCGATAAAATTCGAAAAATGTTACGTTAATTACGATATTATTATATTTTGCATATTTATATATTTTTCGTATAAACTTTAACCTTTTAACGTATTTTTTTATTTTATTTTAAAACGTATTTATTTATTATATATCGAAAGTTTAATATAAAGTTATTATATTTATATCGTTAAAAAAAATTTCCTTATCGGCTTTTATAACGCGTTTAAAGCTATTATAACGTTCGATAATATTAAATCCGGATTTGCGAAAATTAACTTTGTTTTATTCGATTTTAATTACGTTTTTTTCGAATTCGAAATTTTTCCAGTTATGTTTACGCCAACCGTCTCTTTATTAATTTCCGCCGGTTTTATTTGTTTCCCGTTTACGAAAACCTTTAAAAATAATAAAAAAATAAAAATAAAAATATTACTTATAAAAAAAAATTGGAAATTACCAGGGTAACTTATCCACAAAAATCGTTAAATCGGCGAATTTTTTAATAAAAAGTAACTTGTTATTTTTATACGAAATTACTTTTTTTCGAAAAAAAATTACTTAATTACGCGAAACGAACCATATTTTAAGCAAACGTCGAAGGATTAAAAATAAACGTTTTTTAAAAAAAAGGGATATTTATTATATAAAAAAGATAAACTTTTTTGACCGAAAAGGAAAAAAGTAATGGAAAAATGCAGCCTATAGTAATTAAAGGTAATCGTTATAAAAAGGATAAAATTAAAAAACGGAAATATAACGTTTACGGTAAACCCGAACATAATGCGCGTACTTGTAAGAAAGCTGTAAATACGTTTAGCGAAAAAAAATCCGATTAATTTATGTTATTTTGATATGTTATAATTAATTAATTTAAATTTTTTGTCGTAAAGTGCTAAAAAGCAGCTTGCAAGGTGGTTTGGCTCGCGAGGTAGTATGGTACGTTATATATATTTATCAAAAATCTTCCATTTAAAAATACGTAAATTATATCATATTATAAATAATTAACGTAATAATTAATACGTATTTTATTACGTAATATATTCCGCCTGGTTTCCTATTTTAATCCGTTTCTTAATTCCGTTTTATTATTTTTTTCCTGTTTTTCTTTTAGTATCTTTATTTCCGTTTAATATCCTTTTTTTTCGCAATTCTTATTTTTTTTCCCCGCTTAATTTTCGTACTTTTTCCGGCTTATCTCCGTTTATCATATTTATTTCCTATAAATAATTTTATAAAAAATAATACTTCGATATTAATAACGGCTAAAAATTCCTTAAACGTTACCTTTTTAACATTAATAATATACTAAATATTAATTTTATTACGATTAATAATAAACCGTATTATATTTATATAATATAACGTTATTTTAATTACTGTACGATTTGAATTTAAATTCCGGGCATTTTAAATTATATGGTAACCTGTTATTATTATAAAGCTTTTCGTACGGTAAATATTTATTTTTAATATTATTAATATCCTCGATTAATTTCCGTTTAAATTATTAGTTATTTCGCCGTTAAAAATTAAAAATTTATCGAGAAATTTAAGACGGCTCGTACTGCTAATACCCAGGCTAAACGCAATAACGTATTTGCGATCGGTCGCCGATTCGACATTTTTCGTAAAATTAAGTTCGCTTTTAAAACGATTATTAAGAAGAAAAATCGTTTTTTTAATATTTCGGAAATAGATTTCCGATTATCCGTTATAATTACGAAAACCCAATTTTAATGTTATCTTATAAATTAATAAATTTAGGTTACATTTATAAATTATTTACTCTTTCTTTTATTATTTTACGGTTAATTTCCGATTAAACGTAATTTTATAATAAATATACAATTAAAAAACTTTCGAAAATTCTTATATTATCGCGTTTTTTACTTATTAACACTTTCTACCCTTTTTCCGGCGTCTTAATAAAGCCTTAATACTTATCGACAACTATAATGAAAAAAAAATGTTAACCTGTAAAGCTACTATTAAACCTAAATATTTTAAACGTTTTAAAAACGGCAATCTGTTTCCGACTAATAACCAATTATATTCCGGTTACTTAGGCCTTACCTTTCGTAAAAAATAAAACGTTCCCGAATTTCTTTTAAATTTTACGTTTAATAAAATTAACAAACGTATCCGTGTTTTACTTTATACGTTTTCCGATTACTTTCCGATATATCTGTATTAACTTTTTTAATATACTTATTAAAAGCTGATTAAAGTAAAGCTTTGTAATTAAATATAAAATTTAATTTTGATAATAAAAATTAAATTCCGTTTATATTATTTATTATTTTTCGTTTATTTTCCGTATTATTTACGAAAAAAATATAATTTAATTTTTTAAAAGGTTGTTAAGTTTAAGCCGTAT
Organism: Monosporascus sp. CRB-8-3; assembly: GCA_004155055.1. Classification (NCBI taxonomy): domain Eukaryota; kingdom Fungi; phylum Ascomycota; class Sordariomycetes; order Xylariales; genus Monosporascus; species Monosporascus sp. CRB-8-3. The sequence continues at coordinate 25,581 of QJNZ01000748.1, forward strand.
TATCTAGGCTAAGTTAAAGATACGAAGTAATTATATTAATAATTAATACAATAAATATTTTACCTTATATTTTCAAATATAAAAATTATTAATAGTTTTTAGGATAATAATAAATTATACGTTTCGGTTACGAAAAACTTTGTCCCGAAGCCGATTATTACGGAATGCCGATAAGCTTTGACCTTAATAATCCTTATACCTTTTAACTGGTGCGGCAGGGGAAATCTCCTAAAAAGTAATAACTTAAAAGATATTAAGCTTTTTACGGTAAACTTTAAATCCGTATAAGATAGTTATTTTGTAACCTTTTACTAATCCCTAAACGTTAACTTCGATCGATTTTATAACTTTTTAAATTCCTATTAATTAAAATAACTAAAATATACCAGGTAATTTTTATTATAAGATACCGGTAATCCGTAACTATAAAATCTTTACAGAAAACGTTTTTTAAAGGTTTTTAAATTTTATAAAACTTTGAAATAAATTAAATATATCGATATTTTTATCGATTTAACCGATTTTTCTTAAAAAAATCAATTTTATTTTTAATTTTCGAATACGATTTAATTTATATAAATAAAAATAATTAAAGTTAAACGAGTTTATAATAAAAAATATCGACCGTATAAAGAAACTACTGGAAAAACTAAATATAAACGGCAAAAAGCTTAAAAACTTCGAAATTTAACTTTTAACTCGATATAAGGAAAATTACGAACGATAATTTATCCAGCTGCTCCGGATTACAAAAACCGTCCAGAATTCGATTAGGAATGATTATCGATAAGTGTTAGCTAGCAGGGGGTGCTAAACGCACCCCATATGCGGAAAAACTCCTTTTAATCGGAAAATATATATTCCGTTGCTAGGCTACAGAAAAGCTGTACGCGTACAAAAAACATACGCAACTTAGCCTAATATAACAATACAACTAATATCCCTTATATCTAATAATTAAAAATCTTATTCATTTAATGCGTATTATTATTAATTAATTAGTTATTGCTAAAACGATATAAATTATAAATTAATAAAAATTATTCATATATTTTATTAATTATAACTATAAGGGTATCGTTAACGGTCTTTATTATTTATAACGAACTTAAAAACTAAAACCGCTTTAAAAGCAAATTTTAAACTAAAACGTACGTTTTTAATATATCGGATTATATTAAACCCAATTAATCTTTTTCGTAATTTATTAAATTAATAAAACCTAATATAACCTTATATCTAAAAAGATAAATCCGTTATACGATACGAAATAATACCTTAAGTAATTCCGTAACTATATTTACATTTTCCGGAAATATTTACAAAAAAATCGATTATACCAGTTACCTAACAAATACCCTTAAAATAACAATCGAAAATAAATTAACTTATAATTAGAACTTTACGGTATATATTTACAAAAATCACAAATACGATACCTTCCGAAAAAACAATAACAACTTTACAAAATAAATCCTGGATTTACTATTTCCAATAATTAAAAAAATAACTTTCCTCCCAGAAAAGAACTTACGGAAATAATACGCTAAACTGGCTAAATCCGGTAAAATATATAATAACAAACACTTAATTAACACCTAACAAAAATACCGCAAAAAGCTAAAATAAATTTCGATATTATCAAAAAAATTAAATAAATAAATCGTAAAATTGCAAAAGATTATAACCTAAGAACATTAACATAAAATCTTAAAAACGAAAATAACGGTTATATAAATTAACGACCCATATATAATATTAGCTCTTATTATAAGAACTTAAATAACTATATTTTAAATAATAATAAAATCGGAAATTAATAATAGTACGATTAGTTATTAAAAAATAACAGCTAACTTCTTAAATTACTAAACTATAACTTATTTATAACCCATATTAAAAAATATTAAAATAATATTTCCGACGTTTTACGGAATACCCGTGGACCATTTTAATCAGGACAATCCTATTTAAAAAAAAACTAAAAATAACTTTTAATTACGAGAAAAAATCCCAGGGCATAAGCTGAAATAAGGCGGTTATAAAGGTTCCTAAACGGACCGAAATAATAATAGTAATAAACGAAAACGTTAAAAGTTAAACGTATAAAGAACTAAGTATAAAACGTACCTAAACCTTGCGCATAAGTTACCTTAATGCTATTATACGTTCCTTAACAAAGCTCTAGTAAAATTTAAACTTAACAGGGCAATTTTAATATTAGATTAAAACCGAAATATTTCCGGTTAATCCTGAAAAAAAAAAAGATTAATTATTTATTAAAACCTATAAAAAAATTAGTAAAATATAAATTAACTTTTAAAAAAAGTAAAACAAGTCCTAACGTGTTTTTTAATATTTAATTAACGTAATATAATAAACGCCGCGTTTTACCTCTTAAAAAATTTGTTTATTTTAATCTTAAAATTTACGATATATAGCTTTAACCTTATTAATAAAGTTCTAAACTATAAAATAATAATCTAAGGTAACGGAATATATATAAAAAATAATTTCGTTTTAATTAAAAGATATGAAAAAATAAATATACTACTTTAAAACCTTAAGGGTTTAAAAATATTATATTATATAACGTAACCCATTATAAAGAATTTATATATAACCTAGTATTTTTCCGGCAGCTTCGAAAAAAAAAAATATTAATCAAATAACTAAAAAATTCATAACTGTATTTAAAATAAATATAATTAAAAAATTATTATATTAATAAATAAATTTAATTAATTCGTTATGGAAAATATTAAAATAATAATTATTTATATAACCCTTATATCCTATAAATAAAACGTTAACTTATATACAGCGAAACTATTACGAATCGGTAACGGTATAATCTGGCACTTAAAATTAGAATACCCTAGGCCCGAAGTAATTGCCTAATTACAGTTTTATATAAAGGGAGTGCATTTAAAAGGTCCTATAACAGTCGAATCCCAAGTATGTAACAAAGTAAAAGCTAAAAAATAAATACGTTAAAAGCCGAAAAAAGGAATTTTCCGATTAAAACAGCAAATTACTATTAACTTTACAAACTTCGAAAAAATCCCGGAAAAATATAAATACGCCATATTCATTACCGATAGGTATATAAACTTTATCTGGAATACTTATTTTAAAAACCGAAAACAAAATATATTAATTATAACATTCGAATAGTTCCTAAAAATCCTAAAAAATCAAGTTAAGGTTTTTTTATAAATAATCAAATAAAATAATAAAATCTTATAAAATTACTAATTTCGAGATATATTATAATTACCTTTTTTTAATATTAGACTTAAACCTTTAATATCGTATACCCAAACTTAAGACGGAAATATAAAACGTTTAAAGGATATAATTAAAAAAAAACAATTACGATACGAAATAATACTAAATTACGTTTATTTCTAATTATATATATCTTTAAAATAGCAATATATTTATATAACCGTACTTTTAAATACGTATTTTTTTAACAAAACCCATATAAAATTTATTATATTTACCTAATATATAAAAACAGTATTATAATACTTAATCGAAAACCTTAATAAACCCATTTGCAAATATACAGCTATATAATTTACGTTATAATAATTACTACTATAAGAAAAAATAAACGTTTTAAAAACTAAATCCTAAAATATAACTTAATTTTTTAATTAATTACCGATTTACGAATATTTATAAAATTTAAAATTTACTAATTAATAAGGTTATTACCATTTAAAATATACAGTTTAATAAAAACGCTATTTTTTTTAAGTAATATTAAAGATTTAAACAATAACTTTTTATATATTATAAAAAAATTACAAAAACTACTATAACAAATAAAACTAATTAGTTAAAACCTAGGCCACCTAAATATATAAATATAAAAAGAAAATAAAGCCCTAAACGGAACAATTTAATTAATAATTAAAGAAAAAAAAATAATTCCAAAATAACATAAACGTATAAGACGTACGGAATAAAAAAAATAAACTTATTTATACAAAACTAATTACCTTTATACAACTACTATATTTAAACTATTTCCGTTTTTTAAACAATTATTTTTACTATCTTTTACTTTAATAATTATTATAATTATTATATTAACGAAAATAATACAAATAAGCTTAAATTTTTATTACGTTATTTAACTTAAAGTAACGGTAAAAAACAAAAATATCTTACTAATTATAAACATAAGCTCTCCGAACATTCCGTATAAAAAAATAATTATTAATATAATTACAAAATATAAAAAAGTACGTTTAACATAAAACGAATAATTTATTTTATTAATATAATTAATAATCGGCCGGTAAATTACGAAAATTTATAAAAGTTAATTACCCGAAATATACGTTATCTTAATCGGAAAAATTTCGATATAAAAATATATAAAATCTTTAAATTGCGAAACCGGATATATAGGCGCAATTTACCACTATTACCATAAAACTATAAATAACTAAATACATACCTTTTAAGGAAAATATTTCGTAAAACCGAAAAGGTTTATTTACAAAATTACAAAAAAATACAATGTTAAAAAATCATTAATTAATCGTCTAAAAAAACAAATCTTAAAATACATATAAGTATACGTTTATAAATTTAACAAACATAACTAATTATAAAAATTCAAAATACGTCTTATCGTACAAAACAATTAATAACTAAAAAATAATTATAGCAATATATATATATCTATTTTAATAAAAAAGTTATTTAAAACCTTAATCGCTATTACGGCTAAATTCAACCTAAAGCTAAAATATATAACGCTATTAACGTCTTTATTAACGCTTAATTATCTTATAAAATATATATAAAATTACCTCCAGAATACCCGTAACATAGTAAAACTTTCCTAATTCGGAAAACTTTATATAACTTAAAAGAATTACCATTATTATAATAGAAAAGTTTTACCGGAACGTTTAAAAAATTAAAACTAAGCCCCGTCCCTTATAAACCTTATTATTCTACTTATTAAGGAATATTTATTTCTTTTTTATAAACAATATCGTTACAGCATATCGTAAAAAAATTTAAAACCTCGTTAATTAATTAATTTAACAAATTCGAAAACGGTATACCCTTATAAAATGTAAAAGCCTATAGTAATTTCTAAATATCGAAATAATGAAAGACAAATCTAATAAAAAAATCTAATTATCCCAATTCAACTTTATAAATAAACTAATTAACTTAATCTTTAAAAGAAAATTAAATAACCTCTTAAAAACGTTTATAATTAACGTTAAGCTATTACCGAATTTTAATTTAGCTTATTTAAATTTTATTAATAAATACTAAAAAAAAAATCGGTTTTATCCTTTACGTAACGATTAATACGTAACCCGATATATTCTTTACCATATTCTAACTTACCCGTTTTAACCTAAACCTTAACAACGTATATTATAAAGTTATTAATCGAACTATACTATACCTAATTAAAACTAAAACGTTAACGTTACAATTTAAAAACGAAAATTTATTAAATACCTAAAATAACATTTTTTTTCCGGATAATATATTTAATTAATAAAACTTTTAAATTTACATTATAAAATTATTTAAAAAAATAATAAAATAACGGGTAAATAAGTAAAATATAATAATTACTTTTATAATAAAAACGAATTTTTTTATATAAATATAAAAAAAAACATTATTTAATTCTTAATTAATTAAAAAATTAAAAGTTACCTTAAATATTAAACCGTTAAATATGTAATATAATAATTAACAGATTATACAGTTTATTAACGCCGACATCACCTTATTATATACGAAACTACGGTACGTAAATATATATAATTACTAATTACGAAAAACTATAAAAAAAACTTAATTAAAATAAATTATATACCTATAAAAGATATATTAACTAATAAATTAATTAAAACCCTATTATATAAATTATTTAAACACTTTAAAAAATAACTAAAATTACTAAATATTACGGAAACCTTTAAATGGTAAAAACATACCTTATCAGTAATTTTTAAAAAACTTAATTAATTAAAAAAATTTAATTGCCGAAGAAAAAATAAAATAAAAAATTATAGTTTTAAGAAATAATAATACGTAACGATTAACGCTATAAATACTTTAAGGCGTTAAAGGGGTATATCAGCTAGTAGGGGGTATTAAATATACCCTATATACGGAAAGGCTCCTTTTAATCGGAAGATATATATTCCATTACTAAGCTATAAAAAAGCTGTATACGTACAAGAAATATACGTAACTTAGCCTAATATAACAATACAACTAATATCCCCTATATCTAACAATAAGGGCTTGTATAACTATACAGTTTATAATCACCTTAAAGTAAAACGTTTATAAAAAGGTTAGGGTTTAATAAAAATTAGCAACCGATAACATAATCTATCTATTTATTTAATTTAGCTACACGGTTACGTCTCTTTTAAGGAGAATAATTGAATTGTTTATATCGTCGCTTAATCTCTAGTTATATTACGGTTTATTATATATATTTAATAATATTTAATCGATTAATTTTCGACCGGTATATAATATAATAATTACTTATTAAAAGCTTAAAAATAATTATATAACTAAATTCGATTTTAATATTTTAATATTAGTTAAGGTTAATTTTTATATTTTTACGGTTATTATACGATTAATCTCCGATCGGGCTGTTATAGCCCTATAAGTTCTAGGTTATCCCATTTTCTATATATACGCCTAATCTTTTTTTAAGCTGCTATTGCTTTCTTCTAATATTTACGTATTATTTAGCAGACGGCCGTAATTTTTTCGAATCGTTTTTTAACTTTTTTTATCCGTCTTTTAAATCTTTATAAAAGATATTTTATTATTTTTATATAATGCTCGTACAAGACTTTAAACGGTAAACGACCGGTAAATATATTCCGAACGTTCTTATATAAAATTTTTATATTTCGTAATAACTTTATTTAATTATTTTAATATTCGTTAACGTAATTACGAAAATCGTATTTTAAAATTTAATAACTATATTCCGTTTATTTATCGGTTTACGAATAATAAACGGTTAATATTTGTCGTTTTATTTTTCGTTTTTTATAAAATTTAATTTAAAATTAACTTATTAACAATTTTTATTAATATATCGAACTTATATTTTATTTTGTTATAAAGTAACCGGGTTAACTTAACGGTAATTAACGTTTTAATTATAAGAATAAATAAGTTTATTATCGTAAAGCGATCTACGATTACTAAGATTACGTTATATTTTAACCCGTTTAATTTTAAGTTTTTAAAAAATCCTATAATAAAAGTTAACGTAATTCTTTTTAAAAGTTATTTAAGTAATAATAAGGATTATAATTACCCGTATAGCTTATAACGTAACTTTATCGTTTTTTTATAATTCGGATATTATTTAATATACTTTCGAATATCGTTCGTTATATTTTTTTTAATAAAATCTTTTAATTATAAGTGTTAATATACGGACGTATTATATATATTTTATTTTCAAGTTGTTATAATAGTATATAATTATTTATTTTCTTAAAACATTTTATAACGGAATTACGAATATATCCCGATAATATAAAATTTTATTCGAATTTAAAAACTTTTTTCTTTTATTTCGACTTAACCTTTAATTGTTTTTACTAGTTTTAAAATATGTAAATTTTTAATTTATAACTTTTGAACTTAATTATAAAATTAACAGAAAGTTTTCAGTTATAATACCGTTTCGTTTTTAATTAATTTTTTTGTTAAAAAACATAAAACGTATTAGGTATAAATAATATCGTTAATATTAATTTTTTTTTTAAATTTTTTGGAATCCGATCAGAATATAATTGCAATTTACGGCCGTTATTATTTAACCGATAATTCTATTACTATTACAACTTTTATTTATATTATTATATATAAATAATAAATACGGTATATATATAATTTTTTTCATTTTTTTTCGAAAGTTTTTTATAAATGTATAATATATTCCGTTTTTTTATACGGACGGTAATTACTTAAGATTTATTATTCGGAGTTTATTTAAAAATTTTACGACAAACGAATTTTATATTACTTTTACGAAACTTTTTAATTTTTTTAACATTTTAAATTACATTATGTATTTATAATAATTTTTCGTATATTTTCCAGTATATTATCCGTAAATTTAAGTTTTTTTTAATAACTTAAAAATTATATTTTTATTTACGATTTTTTTATTATATAACGTAAACGTTTAAATAATTTATTTACTAGGTTAACGATACCCGATTAGTATTAGATTTTAAAGTTAATTTAGGAAAAACGGTAAATTTATCGACTTTATTTAGTTTTAAGATTACGAATTAGCCTTTTACCGATATTTTTTCACGTTATGTAATTAATAAGTATTAAAAAATTTCCGTACTTTCGATATATTATGGTTAATATAAGGTCGTTAGGTTCAAGCCGTATTATCCAGGCTGAGCCAAAGACATAAAGTAATTACACCAATAATTAACACGATAGATACTTTACCCAGTATCTTCGAACACGGCAACTATTAATGGTTTTCACAGTGACGATAGATTGTACCTCGGTTGCGAATATTATGGTTAATATTTTAGGTTTTTTATTATCGTTAGTAATTTGTATTATTTTATAACCTATCGTTTTTCGGTTGGGTTAAATTTCCGCGATTAATATATAACTAGGTGCTAATACTTTTTATATTTTTATAACAAAATTCCTAATATACTTTTTATAAAGGTATTTATTTTAACCCTGGTATTTTTATATTATTTTAATATTAGAAAATAGGTGTTAATTAGAAAATATCTTTTAATTTGCAAAATATTTTCTTAATTGTTTTAAGTTATTAAAATTTTATTACTTTATTTTTATACTACATTCTTTTTAATAATTTAATAATAAACTTAGTAGTACTTAAGTAATAAGCGATAAATTTCTAATAAAAGTTTACGAATAAACTCCGGTTCGAGCTATGCCTTAATGACCTCGACACGTCGGCGATCTATTTTCAAACTCTCGGTATTAATTATAAATTTAAAAAAAATATATTTAAATAATTTAACGTATAATTAATATTATAATCACTATTCGTAAACTAGTTAAAAATATTTTACATATTCTTTTTCGTTATCCGAATAAATTACTACATTATTTAAATACATTATGTAAAGTCGTTAGGTTTAAGCCGTATTATCCAGGCTAAGCCAAAAATACGAAATAATTACATTAATAATTAATACGATAAATATTTTACCTAATATTTTCGAATACGATAACTATTAATGGTTTTTACGGTAATAATAAATTATACGTTTCGGTTATAAAAAACCTTATTCCAAAGCCGATTATTACGTAATGCCGATAAATTTCGACCTTAATAAATTTTATACCTTTTAACTGGTTCGGCAAAAGGAATTTCCTGGAATATAATAACTTAAAAAATATTAAGCTTTTCGTAATAAACTTTAAATCCGTATAAAATAACTGCTTTGTAACCCTTTACTAATTCCACAACTTTAACCTCGATCGATCTTATAACTTTTCGAATCCTTATTAATTAAAATAATTAAAATATACCGGGTAATTTTTACTATAAAATACCGGTATTCCGTAACTGTAAAATCTTTACGGAAAACGTTTTTCTTAAAGTTTTTAAACTTAATAAAGTTTTAAAACAAATTAAAAATATCGATATTTCCGTTAATTTAACCAATTTTTCCCAAAAAAATCGGATTTTATTTTTAATTTTCGGATACGATTTAATTTATATAAGCAAAAATAATTAAAAATTAAACAACCTTATAATAGAAAATATCGACCGTATAAAAAAACTGTTAGGAAAGTTAAATATAAATAGCAAAAGGTTTAAAAATTTCGAAATTTAACTTTTAACTCGATACGAAAAAAATTACGAACGATAATTTGTCCGGCTGCTCCGGATTGCGAAAACCGTCCAGAATTCGGTCAAGAATAGTCGTCGATAGGGGCATAACAGGGCAGTCTATAAAAAGGTTAGGGCTTGGTAAAACTTAGCAACCGATATTATAATCTATTTATTTGTTTAATTTTATTCCACGGTTACGTCTTCTCTAGGGAGAATTTAAATACATTATATATATATAATTTATCAACTTAATTAGTATTTTATATACATAAATTTAAAATGTAACCGGCGTATTAAGAAAGTTAAACAATATAATTATATATTTAAACTAGCCGTAACGCATTCGAAACGCGGTTTTTTATTTATTACCTTTTTTAATTTTAATACAGTAATATATATCCCTAAGATTAATTTTCGAAAATACCTTAACTAATCTTAATCGCTTTATAAATTTTAAAATTAAAAATAAGACGTATCGGTTTTTTACTGTTACCCGATTTAAACCTTTATAATCAACGTATAGTCGGAAATTACCGTCCTTTTTAAATACGAATAGTACCGGTACCTTAGCATCCGGTTTTAAATAACGTATTTTCCTTATTTTTAAGTTTTTTTAAATATATTTTTCGAATTTTTTTGTTACTTTTTTAAAATACATTTATCGGAAGTTCTTTAAGTAAACTGGTAAATCCCTTGTACTTTAAAAAACTTATTCCCCGAATTCTAGGATATTGAATTTATTACTTAAGCTTATTAAGTTAATAAGATAGGCCTGTTTATCGAAAAGTGTTAAGTTTGTAATTTTTTACCAATCGATTTTTTATATTAATTTATACGATTATTAATATATAACTATATTTAATATTATTTTTAACTTATTTATTCCGGGGCAGGATAAAACAAATCGGGTACTTTCCCGTCGCGGGATATTATAAAATGAATTTGCTTAAATTTCGGTTCGGTTTTATTATAATCTGTTATATTAATAAAAATTGCATAAACTTTATAATATTTGATATAAACGCCGTTAACGCCGATAAGGCCCGTAATTTCTATAAAAACTAATTAAATGTTAAGTGTCTTTACTAATTTTTTACCTATAATATTTATTTACGTTCCGGTATTTATATTAATTTATATTGTTATATTTTTTATATTTTTTTTCATAAATGTCTTTTTTTAAAAGACGGTTTTATTCTAATTATCTTATAGTTATTAGCCGAAATGGATTAAATATATACGTTTATTCCGGTTTTCTTTTTAAGTTTATAACTGGTGATTAATTTAATTTATTATTATATATTATAACGTTTTATACGGCCTTCGAAAGTTGGTTTCCGTATAACCGGGACGGCATAGTTTTTATATTTTTTTAAAATTTATAATTTACGCTTTTATAATTTATTTTCCTATAGTTATAGCATTTAAGTAAGTTTTTATAAAAATTAAAAATATTAAATCGTATACATTTATTTTAATCGGAGTTAAATCAGCGATTGTCCGATTTCCGTATATAGGAACGCTTGTGGTCTTTATTATTCCTATGCGGCGTTTTTAATTTGCTTTTAAAATTCTTTTTCCAAAAGGCGTTAAAATAGAATTATTTATCTTTATTAATACCTTTAGCGGAAAACGAACGGGGTTTTTTTTTTTTTGGCTTTTTTCTAAATATTTTAATAAGTTTTTATTTTATTTATTACGTTATTAACTTGTTTTAATTTAACGTTTTTTCGTAATAACGTATTTCGTATTCTTAATATCAATTTATAAAAATAATTAAAAATAAAACGTTTATTATCCCGATCGTTTTCCGGATTAAAAACGTCCGCGGGTTTTATTTTATAAATTGGAATTTTTTATTTAACGTAAAAGTTTAATAGTAATTAATTAGGTCGTTATTATAGTTTTATAAACTGCCTTTTATATTCCTTATTAAAAATGTTAAAATTTACGTAACTTTTTTTAATAAAACTTTATAAGTTTTTCTTTTATTTAAAAAAATCGTAATAATTAAGCGTTTGTAATAAAAACGTATATATAGTTTACAACATATTAAATATAAGTAAAAACGTTTCGTCCTAATTTTTTAACGTAAGTTTCCGTAACAGCTTTTATTTAATTTTATTTTCTTTAATTAACGTACGTTCGGAAAATTTCGGATAATTATAATACGGTATTTGTTCGTTACTTTTAAATTTTTACGACGATATTATAATTAATTTATAAAGTTTTACCTTTTTACTTTATATTATTATTTATTATTCGGTTAATAATCGGAATAATTTCGAATATTATTTATTTTGTTAATAGATAATTTTTAAGATTTAATTATTATTAAAAAGTTTAATTTTTTTTATTTTAACTTTCGTACCGTAATTGTTATATTACGTTTATTTTCCAACCGTTCGATTTATAATTATCGCGATACGTTTTTATTATATATATAAAGGGATTTTAAGTTTTAAAAAACGTTATTTCCTATTTATTAAATTTTTTCCGTAAATTTTTTAGTATATTTTTATATCGTAACCGATCGTTCGTTAGGTTAATATCTAGTAGGTCGAATTCGTTTCGTAACTTACATATTTAACTTTTAGTATTTATCGCGTTATTATATATAAAGATAGAAAAATTATAAAATAATAAATAGCTCTAGGTTAAAATAAAGTAATTGCCGATTAGTTTTAAAGTAAATTCTAAAAAAGTAAATATATTAGGTTACTTTTACCTCGCGTTTTTTACTAGTTACCAAATAGTATATTTATATAGATAAGTAGGTCGGCGGCTGGTCGGTTGCCAGCCGTGGCCCCGTAAGCTCTATATTCTTATAATTTTTTTTCGAAAAATTAGTTTTATTATTAATTTTATTACATAGTAATAAAACTTTTATTAATAATAGTTTTAAAATTTACGTTTATTTTTATATATAACATTACCTCTATAAAATCATCATTTAATTTAAGTTATACTTTTTATATAATTAAATTTTATTAATAAAAAATTTATAAATTTTTCGTAAAATATTTTTACGAATTTATAAACTTAAACAGATATAATAAAAGTTTCGATATTTAAATTAATTTTTATTAAAAGATCTCGACTTAAACTAAATACTTAAAAGATTAAAGGGTTTTAATAATTAAAATAACGATTTATAATAAAAATTGAAATAAAATTATATAAAAATTAACTTAGTTATATATATATAACTCTCCTTAAAGAAAACGTAACCGTAAAACAAAATTGAACAAATAGATAAATTGTAATATTAATTGCTAAGCTTTACCAAGCCCTAACTTTTTCATAGACTGCCTTATTATGCCTTTATTAACGACCATTCTTAACCGAATTTTGGACGGTTTTCGTAATCCGGAACAGCCGGACAAATTATCGTTCGTAATCCTTTAGCTTATATCGAACCAAAAGTTAAACTTCGAAATTCTTAAGCTTTTTGCCGCCTATATCCAGCTTTCCCAGCAGTTTTTTTATACGGTCGATATTTTCTACTATAAAATCGTTTAACTTTTAATTATTTTTGTTTTTATAAATTAAATCGTATTTAAAAATTAAAAGTAAAATCCGATCTTTTTAAGAAAGGTTGGTTAAATCGATAAAAATATCGATATTTTTAATTCGTCTTAAAGTTTTATTAAATTTAAAAACCTTAAAAAAAACGTCCTCCGTAAAAACTTTACAATTACGGAATACCGGTATCTTATAATAAAAATTGCCCGGTATATTTCAACTGTTTTAATTAATAGGGATTCGAAAAATCGTAAAATCAATCGAAATTAAAGTCGTAAAACTGGCAAAAAGTCGCAAAGCCATCTTATACGGACTTAAAATTTACCGCAAAAAGCTTAACATCTCCTAAGTTATTATATTCCAGGAAATTCCCCCTGCCGAACTAGCCAGAAGGCATAAGGTTTATCAGGGTCGAAACTTATCGGCATTACGCGAATAAACCTCCCAGCCGACATTAATCGAGAAATTACGTACTTACGGGAACCCAACAATCGGCTTCGGAATAAGGCTTTTCGTAACCGAAACGTATAATTTATTATTACCGTAAAAACCATTAATAATTACCATATTCGAAAATACTAAATAAAGTATTTATCGTATTAATTATTGGTATAATTACTTCGTATCTTTAGCTCAGCCTAAATAATACGGCTTAAACCTAACGACCTTGTATATATATATAGCTAAATATTTAAATAATACTAACCTTGTAAATATCTATATATTATTTTCTCTTTCTTTAACGTATTTATTATTTAATTACCTCGTATTATAAATAAACTGGAAATTTGTTCCTTTTTAACTTTTTATATTACATTTCGTCTCCTTAAAGGAGACGTAACCGTGGAACTAAATTAAATAAATAAATAAATTGTACTATCGGTTATTAAACTTTATTTAACCTTAACCTTTTTTTAAGTGTTTTATTTTAAGGTAACTTTAAATTACCTAATTATGCCCTTATCTACAACTATTTCTAATCGAATTCTGGACGGTTTTTGTAATCCAAAACAGTCGGATAAATTATCGTTCGTAATTTTTTTTATACCGAGTTAAAAGTTAAATTTCGAAATTTTTAAATTTTTTGTTATTTATATATAATTTTTTTAATAGTTTTTCTATACGGTTGATATTTTTCATTACAAAGTCGTATAACTTTTAATTATTTTTATTTATATAAATTAAATCGTTTTCGAAAATTAAAAGTAAAATTATTATTTTTTTTTAGAAAAAATTCGGTTAAATCGACGGAAATATCGATATTTTTAATTTGTCCTAAAGTTTTATAAAATTTAGGGATTTTTAAAAAAACGTTTTCCGTAAAGATTTTATAGTTACGGAATACCGGTATCTTATAGTAAAAAGTACCTGGTATATTTTAGCTGTTTTAATTAATAAGGATTTAAGAAATCGTAAAATCGATCGAAATTAAAAATAGTTAGTTTAGAATTTTTAGTCTTTTTTCCCGGTTAATATCTAATATTTTTAATCGTAGGATTAATAAAGGGTTATAAAGTATCTATCTTATACGGACTTGAGGTTTACCGCGAAAAATCTAATATCTTTTAAGTTATTACTTTTTAAAAAAATTCCCCCTGCCGAACCGTACAGTTAAAAGGTATAAAGTTTATTAAAGTTAAAGCTTATTAGCATTATACAAATAAGCTTTTTAGCTGATATTAATCGAGAAATTACATATATACAGGAATTTAACAGTCGGTTTTAAGATAAGGATTTTCGTAACCGAGGCGTATAATTTATTATTACTGTAAAAATTATTAATAATTACCGTATTCGAAAATATTAGGTAAAGTATTTATCGTATGAATTATTGGTATAATTACTTCGTATCTTTAGTTTAGCCTGGATAATACGGCTTGAACCTATCGACTTTATATATTACATTTCGAAATTATTATTTTTGATTTTACGATTTTATAAAGCTTTAAAAAAATTATTTATAGCTTTAAAACCCCGTTTATAATAATAGTTTCGGAATTAATTACGAAATTAAGATTCTATTACATTATATATACTTATATAAACTTTTCGATAATATAAATATTGTAATCGTTAATAATTTTTAACTTTATTTTAACATATACTTAATTTTATATATTTTCTTATTAACAAAGAAATTATAATTATTATACTTTAACGTTATTTATAAAAACATTACGAAAAATAATAACGGATAGTTATTGATATTTATATATATTATTATAATAATTTATTTTTATCTAATTATGTTCTTGTTAATAATACGCTTTTTAAAAGCCTTTTTTAATAATAAAAATAATTTTTTCTATTTTTTTATTATTTCGATTTCGTTTATATTATAGTATTTCTTAAACTTCCCAATTTTTACTTTTAATACATAGAAACTTTTAAAAAAAATATTAATTAAAACGGTTAAAGTCTGATTTTAATATTTAAAAGCGGTACTAATATTTTTAGTAATTTTAATTTTTAATATAATAATATATAAATTAAATCATTTCATTCTTTTTTTTTTCAATATTATTATTATTAGTTAAAAAACTCTATATATACATTGATAAAATTGATAATAAAATAGCGTATAATTTAAATAATTTTATTTAATTAATTTTTAAGCTAAAAATTTTTAAAAATTAATTATAACACTTACTAAATTTTGTAATCTTTTTATTTAATAGATCTATAATTCGGTATTATGTATATTATTTATTAAATTAATAAGTTTAAAAGTTAAATATATTTAATTTTATCTTATTCATCGCCTATATTGTACGAAATTAGGCTAAAAGCTACATATTATTCGAAAATGTATATTCGAATAAATAAATAAATAAAAATTAAAACTTTATTAAAAAGGCTTTTATATGGGGGAAAAAAATCAATAAGTAAATTAACGCGTAATGCGTATATGGTGTGGGGCGTTAATAAGGCGGCCCGTTAGTTGAGGGGTTAACTTATCCCGCAGACTGCTGAACAGAATCCGTCAACAGGGGTTTTGGCGATACAGCCTCAAGCCCAGTTACAAAGCCACGCCACTC
The DNA here is from genome assembly GCA_004155055.1 of Monosporascus sp. CRB-8-3. NCBI lineage: Eukaryota > Fungi > Ascomycota > Sordariomycetes > Xylariales > Monosporascus > Monosporascus sp. CRB-8-3. Next base: position 42,039 of record QJNZ01000748.1, read on the forward strand.
GTGGCTTTGTAAGCCTCGAGAGAGGACTGGATAGCGTGTTTTAGGACATCGTCTCCCCCTACCCATGTAGGTGGTCTTGACTCTTGGCCGTAATCCAAGTTGCGAACCTATCACAGCAGCACTCGATTTGAAGATGATCAGCCCGAAATCTCGTTTAGCCCTACATAGCCCAATTGGCATTAATAGAATCTAGGATGGTTGTCCAGAATATAGCATTTTGCTTCAGGCTTCTGCGAGGGAAAGCATCATGGTAAATGGACATTGTCACCTGTCGCCTCAGAAATAGCTCTGGTTGGCTTTAACAGGGTGTCCACAAAATGTCTGGAACCCTAAATCCCCCAGGAACGCATGTGACATAGCTGGCCATGCACGCGACGCAGGCCCGTCGTAGGTTGGATGGATGCATGGATTTTATTTTGTCCAGAGGCTGTGGCAACACGGCGTTACTAACACTCTACAGCCTCGAAAAGCAGGTCCTGCTTCAGCCGCTGAGGATAGGATGCTGAATACTGATAGAGCATAGCCTCCAAGCCGGCCTGCTACCATTCGCGCAAGGGATTGCCAGGCGAAATCGAGTAGTTGGACATGAATGGCCAGTGCAAGACCTCGGTAGAATGGAAGAATCGGGCGTAACTAGCTTACAACGGCCCTTTAAGCTATGGTTAGGTTGGAGGCCTGTTTCCAGTCTGCGTCACGTTCTTCCCGTTGCTATCGCATACTTGATCGTCGCTCGGATCGCCTTCATGTCTGGCGACCACCGCGGTGGGTCGGACAGGGCTTTTCCTCCTATTTCTTGCAAGCCCACAGAGAAGATGGTGAATCGGTCCGGGCTTCTCCTGGCTCGATTCGCTAGCCGAACAAAGGCGGCAGCTCCAATCATACAAAAGTCCACTCTTCGAGTATCTCCTCCGGGAAGCCCTTGCACTTCAGTACGGTGCCTGATCCTGGTGCCTTATCCTGCACCAATCTCGCCGCAGTAGTTAAAGGTGACGGTGTTCTTCCACGAAGTGGCAACATCGTGGGGCTGAAGCCAGTATATGCCCAGAACGATAGGGTACTCACTCAGCCTAATGACGTAGGGGATAGCAGTCCTCGGTGTCCCTGGATGTCGATTGGATGTCGCGCAAGGTGAGTCATCTGCCCGGCGGGTAGACTGTCGCCCGTCGACGACTTCCAGCTTGGGTGGCTTAGGTAGCTTCAAGGGTGGTAATTGTTCTCATGCGCGAAGGTCTGATCGATGAGCCCAATCCTATTTGGTCCAGGGTCAATCAGAGCAGCGGACACACGTCCATGGCAAGTATCTCTCGCAGCTAAAGAGGTCTCCTTCGTCACGACATCGCTGGTCGATTAGGAAGACATGGATCTCTTCAACGAGATGGGTCATATTTCGGTTTACTTCAACCGTTCTTACGCGATCATGGCAGAAGCGGTGTCTTCGATCGGATGAGCTGCGATACCCAGCCAGCTGCAGAGGTCCTCAGTCACGTATAAGTTGACCCGCAGCATACCTATGCCCTCTGGGAAGGGCTGCTGAGCAAAAGGGGTATTCGATATTCGAGACCTACTTAATACCATATCCTGGTTGCCCGTTGGCGGGGCAATTCCAATAGAAAAAGCTACAAGGATGTGAAACACTGGGTTAAGAAGGAGCGTGGAATGCTGTTGGGATATCAGGAGCGTTGCTCTACGGAGATAAAGCATGACTCAATGTGCCCTGTCAAAACCCGTGAAAATTGAAGAATACAGTGAAGCCAGCCCTCAGATTTTGGTTATTCCCAATAGAGGCATTGAAAAGGTTCAATCATCGGGAAGTTGTGGACTAACGGACTATTGGCCTGAGCTTGCCTTGTTCAAGTTGCCTCGGTCGACATATGCCCCTTCTCCAGTGATGTGGCCTTGGAGTGACATCCCTCAGCTCCCGGGCTTTTCAGCATATAGGTCAAAATATTGCCTTCAATTGAAATGGCGAGCAGATTCCATGAAACTGGTTACTCTCATTATCACTCTAAGGGCGTCCAAATAATCAAGCTCCGCGACCCAGCCGCAACCTATTTCTCTATTGTAGGCCTAAAAGGAACTAAGAATCCTATACAGCATATATGCCTCCCCTTCGAAGAGGAAAAGGCTCGTTAATTTATGCCGTAAACCCACCAACTAAATGCATATAACCTTTGATGGCCTCTTTGTAATCCTATTTCCCATATCCGTCACTGTGCCCCTCTCCAGCTCTCAACAAGCGAGTTTATCAACTCAATCGTAACTTCAACACCCGTCGCGTACTGATCCTCAGTGTTCAAATACGGGACGTGCATGAAGACGACATCTCTCGCCACGGTCTTGCTCCTTTCCACGAGACCCGTATAGTAAATAAAACCACACAGATAGAATCCGACCGCATCGCTCCATCTCACATCATCAGTCACAGCGTCTTCCAGCGCGCTCGCGTAGTCGAAATCATTCTTCAATTTTACTTCCACGGGACCGCCCGCCCTCGCCCTTCGCCAAGGCTTTGTCACGACGGTCCCCGGATCTTGTGCGTCATCGTTACCGAAAGGCGGAAAGGTGATGTGGCTCGTCTTATTCTTCCACAGCTCCACGACCCTGATCAGGTCCAGATCCGTCTCTAAGGATAGCGGCTCGCCGGCCCACGCAGCCTCCTGTTCGGCTACGGAGAAGACTTCTCCGTCGACGTCCGGGGTGGTCTGATATCCGTACCCCGCCAGCCTTGATTGCGAACTCGACTGTTCCACTGCGAAATACTCACGCCCCGCGGCTAGGCCCGTATGCAGGACGATATCGTAGTCGTCCTCGGCGTAGAGCTGCGGCACCAGGTTGAAGACAGGGTGGTAGGCCACGGGTATGGCTTGAGGGTGGATTGTGACCTCGATGTTGTTAGGAAGTGTTCCGGGTAGACGTGAGACGATCTCCCATGAGGGGTTATCTTCCAAACCCATGAATGCCTGCAAGATGGGTTAATGCCTTCATTTCCGCTCACGGGTAGCTGTAGGACCTGGAAAGGGGGATTGATTCATACCCCGAAGCCTGTAACCAGGACTTTAGTCAACTTCGTGGGGGAAGACATTGTGTAAGTTTTATCCAAATTGTATCGAGAATTGTTGAGCTTAAGGATTTCTTCACAATTCAAGATCCCTTTCATTGACGGCTGCGGATGTAGAAGGACCTTTATACAACGCTAAGGCAACGTGCCGTGGGGGTCTGGGCAACATCCTGGAGACCCCTTTACATCGACGACCAGTCGAGAATAATCATGATCCGTGCTTACGGGCATGTCTTGCCATCGAGCCAAGCATATTGCTTGCGCTTGCAGTACATGGTCGTAACCCGCCAAGAATGCGTTTTAAGGAATCACAGGTTATGGGTTGAGCGGCAGCCTAGTCATCCCGGTCACATGTAGACACCAGTGAAGTTATTGCAGTACAGTGCTCTTAAACCACTTGATAAGGCTCAATGGGCCGCCGAAACGCCACGCCGGGAGAGGTCCCCGTTCTGAAGGTTTGCACAATGGACTCTCAACATAGTTCGGCAAAACAAGTTGATTCGTGGTTTTAACCTCATGACAACAGGGCCTAGAATAGTATGCCTACCTATAGTTCTGGTGATAGACTCTCTTCCCTCCACAGCTTTACCATGCGCCAAGGATTCCCGCACACTGCTTGATAGCCAGGGCAGACTGGCAGTGCCGAAAAGGAAAGTAGCAGAGCCACGGGCATGGCAGACTAGCATCCACCCGATATATGAATGCATAGTAACACGGGATTCGTCGTGGGACGAGTCTTATCGGACTACACGGCACCGAGCAGCTTCTGTAGTGCTCCCGATCTGACCAATGGATACACCGACTCGAAAAGCAACACGACTTGCGCCTACTTCCTGCCCCTCCTTTTTGTTGAGAGTATGCAGTGAGCAAGGTTTAGCGTGCTGATGCGTTCCATTGACTGAGGACGGCAGCCGATTGGATAGCATAGCCTTGCAGGCCAAGCTCGAAGGATCCGGGGCCCCGAGCGCCCTACCGATACGAGCTGCCGGCCCGTCCCTATCATGTTGCCTCAAATCACGACAAGGGATTCTCGCCCTCTACGTACTCGCCTCTTGACGTCATCCGCTGCCGAGTGTGATTGGTCTTATCTGCAGAAGCTCATTCTGCCACGGCGCGTGCGCAAAGGCACGTTACGAAGCCAAGATGTCCGCCTAAGAAAATGCACATAACCTTAGATCTAGAGACATGATAATACGTCTAGGTTATGCCTAGAGCCGCAACAACTTCATTGAAATATAATAAAAGAGTTTAATGTGATAAAGCTACCTCTTACCAGTATAACGGTGTGCTTATTTAATGCAATTACTGCTGTTACTGTTGATTAGTCAAGAAGCTTTGCTAATTCGCCCAGGAGGTATAGGCGTTGTGTGCAGTGTCTTGGGTGGAATTCTAGGCAGCAAAGGCAGGGAGGGCGACCGGGGAGCCGATACTACCTTCCCTACCCCGAATCCTACCCGGATTATTCACCTTGGCGTGCATGATGACAAAAGACGAAAAAGGGGCGAGGGTTCTCGATATATGGTTCTAGATTGGCGCGCACTTCCAACGACCCTAGTAGTCCGCCATCCAACTTTCCCTCGCCATACCTAGCCCGTCTATGCCTCGAATCAAGCTATTTCTTGGCATTCACACGTCACCAGAGAGCTATGTTCTTATCTTGAAACAGAGGGCACTAACGAGGTGAACAAAAGGGCTACTTTATGTGTGTTTAACGCTGTTCTTGTTCTTCGTATCACACGTACACCACCTGACTGGGTATACACAACGTTGTCCATTGATATCTTGGCAGCTAGTCTATGTCTAACTCCATATGCTACCTAATCGTTTAAACATAAAGATCACAGCATGGCCTAGAAAATACCCAGTCACTACCTGCCTAATACAGTAACAACCCTAGTAATTAGCGACTCGAGATGGATCATGGGCCTACCGTACGGACTCGTCGCCTTTTTCTAAAGAAATAAAAATTTGGGGAGGGGGGAGAGAGAAATAACGTCGCACCGCGAATGGTGAAGTGATTCATGTCTCGGTACCAAAGTTAACCTCCGCCGTCAAGTGATGATAGGATTTCGGGCTACAACCCAATATTAACTCAGGTTCTGAACGGTTCCGGGCGTAAAAGATAAAGCTTTCAGGTTAGGGAAACGAGAGGACCAAAGAGTTAGGATGTTCGGTGCCCATGGTTAACACAGCACATCTTACCTAACACTTTCCCCCCCCTCTCGTTATGTGTTTACTTCCAGCTCTACTACGTAGATGAAGAGGGCGAAAAGGGGAAAACCCGGGGGGGGGGGGGGGGGGGGG
>QJNZ01000749.1:0-47367 GCA_004155055.1 Monosporascus sp. CRB-8-3
CGGTCGCGTTTGTGCAGAACCATTTGTGTACATGTATGTAGTGAACGGATCAGCTTGTATGTACATAGCTAGATACCACAATGGCACTTTACCTTGCATATATTAGCAGTTACAGTAATTAAATGCAGGAATCTAGCAAAGTACGCATGGTTGTTCTTGGAAAAACTAAAGATATCTAAGGGCAATCGCCCTTATATACACGTTTAGCCATATAAAAAATAGTTCCTAGATAAAGGCTGTTTTAAATAGCAGCTCGCAACCTAAACGCACCAGCCGCGGGTACTTAAAAGTACCAATTGCCGATACGCCCTTTTACGTCAGATACCCTTATCTACGTAATTTCTAAAATCAAATTTAAAACTCTAAGAAACTATGTAAAAATTTTCAAAGTTTTTAATTTATACGGGATTTAAACTTTTATTTCTGTTATTTTCGTTAAAAATAAAGTTACGCAATTAACTATTATACTAAAAAACCGGCCTTTTCGTTTTACCGTTTTTTTTACAGCCGTCCCGGAATATAAAGCTTACTTTTTTCGAAATATTTTAAATTAAATTAAACGTTAATATAAAAAAATGCTATATATAGATTAACTTATTACGTTAAAAATCTTATAACTTTAAAAAGCGGTTTTATTCTTTAACGGCAATACCAGGAAATAATCGAAATTTTTACTTTTTAAATTCCATCTTTATAAAAAATTATTAAATAAAAGTTTTTTTCGGGTTAAATAAAAAGTATTAATTAATTATAAACTATATATAAAATATTTACCTGGTTAACAAAAGAATTAACGTAATAAGTTATAAGTATATATAAATAAAAAGTTTTACTATAAATTAAAATCTTAAAATTAATAAATAAACGGATCCCTTTAGGTAATTATTAAAAAATATCGTAATTATTATTTTTAATAAAAAAAAACAAATTTTAATAAAAGAACGCCTTTTTTCCCGTACAAAAGAAATTTGGTAAATTTATTTTTTTACTAGTTACTTCATTTAAATCTTAAATATTTTTTAATTTATTTTGTATTTATTTAAATTTTAAATTAATGATAAACCGATCGAAATTTACCTTATTAAGTAACTTTATAAATCCGTTAACAAGATTATCTTTACTTTTTACGTATTAAAAGTTAATAATTCTTTTTTAAATTTCTTAACGTACGTAATAATACTTATTTCGAATATAACGCATTTTTCGTATTATTTACGTTTTTTTTTTACTTATTTAAACCTATTTATATTATCTTCTAAAATAAAAATAAAACCTTTAAATATAAACCTTAACTTTGTTAAGATATTTCTAATATTTATTCCCTTTATAACTATTATTCCTGCTTTTACGTATTTTGCTTCCGTAATATATTTAATAATAATATTTTATCATTTCGAAATTTATACAATACACGTTTTAATTATAAAAAATATATAGCTTATCGTAAATTTTACTAACTTATTATTATTTATAAAACTTATATCTATTATTTCGAATAATCTTGAATTATTAGATTTATGATATAAGTAATTTTTTATAACTTCTAGTACCGAAGAAATACATTTAATATACCGTTTAAATATTTAGGCAATCTTTTAATACATTTCTAGTATTTAGATAACAGATTACTTACAAACTTTACTTAAATTAACGTTACAAATATTATATCTATTTTATTAATATAACTTAAAAATTAAATTTCTTTATTAGGTTCGTATATTTAAACGTTTTTTTTTTGTTAATTACGCTGTTATATTTTATAACGTACTTTAAATAATGCTTAACGAATAATAGAAGTTCTTTTTTTATCCCCTTTAAAATAATTAATTTTAATAACTTCTTAATATATTATTCTTAATTTAACCTAACATCTCCTATTAATAAAGAATAGATAATTCGTACGCCTAAATACCAATCCGTATCTACTAAGTCCTTAACTGGGACGTCCTTAATAATCCTCTTGGCGATACTTTTAAGACGCTATCTCTCAGGGTTAAAAAGTAGGAAGTTATTTACGTATAAGGCGATAACGTTTCCCGTCCCGGGGATATAATATATCGCGTCGTCCGAAGTTAACGGACGAAAGCCTTGCTTCGTAAGTATCTCTCTTACTCTCTCTTCGGGGGATCAGGCTTCTTAGTAGACCACCTCCTTAGCTCCGTTTCGCCTTCTCTCAGGGGGTTGATCTTTTCTAGGTCGCTCTCAACAGCAATAAAGGCTTCCTGTAAGCCTCCCGCCCCTTGGGCGTCTCGTAGAGCCCTCTCGCAAATACTTGTATTTCGCGAACTTCGTATTACCTTTAATTAAGGCCCTTTTTATTAAAATAATCCGTATTAAAGTATGCTTCCGAACTAAAATATATCTAATAATTACTTTATACTATTATTTATTCGCTTCAATATATTATAGCTTTTTTTAAATAAAGTTTTAACTTTTTAACTTTATCCTTAACCGATTTATATTTATGTTTTTATACCTTAACCTTTTCCTTAATCTTACTTAGATTTATACCCAGGAACGTATAAAGCTTATTTAATTTTAATTTTAGCTATGATTTTTATATAAAGGTTTTATATCGGTCTTTTAATCATAGTTATAAAGGCCATAAAGTTTTTTGCGAAAAAATCTCGAAGATAAATTTCTTTCCTACCGCCACGTTTATTATGGGCTTTTATTTTTCCCCCTTACTATAAATCTCTTTATTTTAGGGATTTTCCTAATCCAGAAAAAGAAATAATAAGTTGCTATTCGTATACTTCTTATTCCGCATAAAAACGAAGCCCTTATTAAGTAAGCTACTTTGCTCGGCTACAGGGAATTACCTTAAGATACGTTCTTATCGTTCGCTTACTTTCTTTTAAGTTAATTCAACAACTCCTCTTTAAATCTCGTATTTTTGCTGTTAACTTAACCTGTAAATAATTATTTCGTGTAACGTATTACGGTTACTAATTAACCAAAGAATGCTACTATGTTAATAGTTACAGTAATTAAATATAAAAATTTAACAAAATACGTATAATTATTTTTTTAAAAAAGTAAAAAGATCTAAAGGTAATCGCTCTTATATATACGTTTAGGTCTACAAAGGATAGTTCCTAAATAAAGACTATCCTAAGCAGCAGCTCACAGCCTAAAAGCACCAGCCGCGGGCACCTAAAAGCACTAAATGTCGACATTATATTAATAAGTTAAGAAAAACTATATTTTTTTCGGAAATGTAAATAAATTATTTTTATATATTTTAAATATATAAATATCGCCTGTACATGATACTTATATATATTTTATTAATTATAAAAAGCCGCGATACGATAATAAATTAAACTCTTGCCTTTATAACCGGATATTTCGAAATACTATTTCATTATTTATCGGTATTTTTACTTAATCTCGATAATTTTATGCTTATTACATTATTTATTTACCTTATATTAACAAATACCGTTTTAAGTAAATTATATTAAAATTTCGATTTTAAAATCCGTTCTTTGTTTTTCTTGGAATTATATTAAATCGATTAAAGAATTTTAATATTGTTAAAATATATATATTTTTATAAAGTTATAAATTATGTTTTTATAACATCTCTTTTCACGGTGAAAACCATTGATAATTGCCGTGTTCGAAGATACTGGGTGGAGTATCTATCGTGTTAATTATTGGTGTAATTACTTTGTGTCTTTGGCTCAGCCTGGATAATACGGCTTGAACCCAACGACCTTGCATAACATCTCTTTATTTTTTAAATAATTTTATAAAATATAAACACTATTTTTGTAATAATTAAATTAAGCCGAATACAGTTGAGTTAAATATTAATAAAATTGTTAACTTGTTCTTTTTATTAATCGTTTAACTTATTAAAAGGTTTAGTTAAAATTTTAAATAAATCATCCGTAATTATATTTTTTTTATTTAGGATATTTTTAATTTTAAACTAATATTATTTTATCTAAGCGATTTATTAAGTAAAGAAAATTTAAAGAAAAAACTTAATGAATTATTCATTTAAGCCATTAAAAAATTAACGTTAATATTTAAATTAAATTAAATATGATAAATATATTTTCGTCTCCCTAAAGTAGACGGAACCGTGTAACAAAATTGAACAAATTTACTGATTGTGCTATCTCGGTTACTAAGCTTCACCAAATCCTAACCTTTTTGTAGGTAAGTTCTTCCGATATAGAAGAATTGATGCAATCCCAACCGCTCGAAGTCGTGGGACTGGCAAAGGGTCGTAAAGCAGCCATCTTATACGAACTTAAGGTTTACCACGAAAAGCTTAACAACTTCTAAGTGATTGCCTTCCAGGTGATTCCCCTTATCGAACTAACAAAAGGGTATAAGGTTTATCTAGGCCGAAGTTTGCCGGCATTATAAAACAATCGGTTTCGGAATAAAGTTTTCGTAACCGTAACATATAAGTTATTATTACCGTAAAAACTATAAATAATTACCATAATCGAAAATATTAAGTAAAATATTTATCGTATTAATTATTAATATAAAAATTTCGTATTATTAATTTAAATTAAATAATACGGCTTAAACTTAACGACCTTATATATATATAATTTCGAAATTAATTTAAAATTTTAAAAATAACTTAATATTTTAACATATTAGTATTATAATTTAGCTCGGTTCCTTTTTAAGTATTATGTTAAAAATGTATAAACTACTTGATGTTATTAAGGAATTATCTAAAAAAACCTTTAAACTTTCCTTTATAACTCTCGGTTTTTATAATAATTATCCCGATATTAAAACTATAATCTAATGTATTTAAAACCGAAATTATCGTAAATAGTTTTTTTAAATTTCTATAACGAAATCTTAATTAAAGCGTTAATAAAACGCTACGTTTCTACGTAATAACTGTATTAAAAAATTAATTATTATAATATAATATTTAACGAAAATCTGAAAATAAATAATAATGTTTAAAAAAACTTTAACTTCCGTAATACTTTTAGATGGTCCGATTTTTAAAATCTTTATTACTTTAGTATCATTAAATCGATAACTATTCATTCCGGAGAAAAAATCTATTTATAGTAATTCTTTCTTAATACTATTAAAAGTTTTATATATTAATCGTAATACTTTCCTTAAAGAAGACGTAACTGTATACCTTAATTAAATAAACTAATAAATTATATTATTTCGATTATGAAATTCATTAAATTTTAACTTTCTCGTAAACTGCCCAGTTATGCCCTTATCGACAACTATTCTTACCGGAATTTTAAACAATTTTCGTAATCCTTTTTATATCGATTAAAAAGTTAAATTTCAACGTTCTTAAACCCGTTATCGTTATTTTCTAGTTTTGCTAATAATTGTTTTAAAAGCCGATATTTCTTACTAAAAATTAATATAAAGATTAAGAATTCCGGCTGTTTTAAATTAAATTATATTCGAAAATTAAAAATGAAAATTAAATCTTTTAGCAAAAATTGTTAATATTATGAAAAATCTCGATATATTTTATTCGGCCGAGTATTTTATTAAAATCCGATAATATAATTCAACCGTTTTTATCGAAATTCCGAAAATACGAAATCTGGGATTTTATATTTGAACTTAGCCGGCATATTTTAATTATTTTAATTAATAGAAGTTTAAAAATTATAAAATTAATCGAAATTAAAGAAGTTATAAAACTGGCAAAAGGTCGTAAAGTTACCATCATATACGGACTTAAATCTAACTACGTAAAGTTTAATAGTTCCTAAATTATAATTTAAAATTCCCCCTACTAAACCATAAACTTAAAAAACATAATGTTTATCAAGGTTACAATATATCGGGATTACGTAATCGGCTTTAAAATAAGGCTTTTCGTAAGCGAAATATGATTTATCGTTATATTAACAACTATTAATAATTATCGTATTCGAAAATACTTGGTATTTATCGAATTAATTATCGGTTTAAATATTTCGTATTTTGAACTAAGCCTAGACAATACGGCTATCTATAACTAATCGGGTTATTTCGGCTAGTAAATTAATAATAACCCATTAATAACGCAATAAAAATAAAGTATAACATTAATAATCCTTAGAAGTAGACTTATTATTTTAAATAAGTTTAATAATATCGAAAACGTTATATAATCTTTATTAATAAAAATTAAAATAATCTAATCGTTTTAGAAAAAAGAATTTATAAACGTTATTCAAATATATATAATAAAATGTAAAAAAGCCTTATTACAAATGTTTTATATAAATGGATCTTATAAAATAATACTATATAATTTAATTACAAAATTTATTAATTCTTAAATATCATTTTTATACGAAAAATTCAACATGATTATATATTACGTAAAATTACTTAAATATATCCTTTTAAATACAAAATTATAATATATCGATTAATTTATTTTTCAAGTTAATTTGTAGTTTTATGTCGTTAACTTATTGTACCTTATAAAAAACCGTACGAATCTTATTAAAAAAAAAACAATTTTTAATTCTCCCGTATTCCGGTTATTCCCAAATTAAAATAGCTTTTTTACGACATAATCTTTTTTTAAAAAAAAGGAATTTCCGTTCAGGTAAACTTATTACCTAATTAATTAAATACCGCTTTTAATCGCATTTAATAAAATACCGTATTCCTTATAATATCCGCCGTTTTAATTAATAACCTGTTAAACTGTAATACACTTTTTATTTTTTTAATTTAAATTTCTGGATAATATAAATCTATTAAAAGGAATATATTTAATAAATACAATCCTTTGTTATATCAGTTTTTATATAATATTCATCTGTATAACCTTATCCGTTTTAACTTTATACCGCATTTTATCTTATAAAAGTTTATATAAAATATACATAAATTCTAAATTAATATGAAATAATATTTTTCAACTTTTATTTATTATTAATAATTCGTTAAATAATAATATAAAATTAAGAAACATATATATTACTAATCGATAAAACTATAAACATGTGTAATAAATTCGTTTATCTTTTAATTTGTAAATTGATTTTCGCTAATAAAACCGTTTATAAATTTACCGCTTATTCTATTTTAAATTCGTTATTCTTACGGATATTATCGTTAACTTATTTTACAAATACTATAAAAGTAATACTCCTTATACGATTAAATTTTCAAATTCCCTTTATTATTTCCAGCTTTATATTTAGAAATATTTTTAATTTTACTATGAATCAAATTTTAATATTAAGAATTACGTTATAGAGCTAATTATACCTATAAAAAAATTATAATTAATCCGCCGGCTAACTAAATAAAAGCGTTGGTTATAGCTTTAAATTAAATCCTTTTTTAAATATAAAATTTATAAATAATACCTAATCTTTTTAAAGGAGACGTAACCGTAGAATTAAATTAAACAAATAGATAGATTATATTATCGGTTATTAGGTTTTACTAAACCTTAATATTTTTACAAACTGCTTAATTATGCCCTTATCAACAACCATTTTTAACAGAATTCTGAATAGTTTTCGTAATCCAGCACAGCCGGATAAATTATCGTTCGTAATTTTTTAATTTATATCGATTTAAAAATTGAATTTTGACGGTTTTAAGCCCTTTATCGCCATTTTCTAGTTTTGCTAATAATTTCCTTATAAGCCGGATATTTTTTATTATAAATTTGCGCAGTAATTAACAATATCCATCGTTTTAAATTAAATCGTATGTAAAAATTAAAAGCAAAACCCGATTTTTTTCGAAAAATTTATTAATATCGATAAAAATATTGATATATTTTACTCGACCGATTATTTTATTTAGGTCGGGTAAAGTAATTAAAACCGTTTCCGTCGAGATTTCGGAAGTACGGAATATTAGCATTTTATATTTAAACTTAGCCGGTATATTTTGGTTATATTAATTAATAAAGGTTTATAAAACTTTAATATTAATCGAAATTTAAAAAATCGTACGATTAATAAAGGGTTATAAAATAATTATCTTATACGGATTTAAGGTTTACCGCGAAAAGCTTAACATTTTCTAAGTTATTATTTAAAATTCCCCCTGCTAAACCAGTCAAAGGGCATAAGGTTTATTAAGGTCGAGGCTTATCGGTATTACATAATAATCGGTTTCGGAATAAGGTTTTTCGTAGCTAAGGTATAATTTATCGTTACCGTAAATATTATTAATAATTACCGTATTCGAAAATTTTAGGTCAAGTATTTATTATGTTAATTATTAATATAATTACTTTATATTTTTAGTTCAGCCTGGAAAATACGGCTTAAACCTAACGATTTATATAAATAATACCTAAATTTATTGTATTAATAACTTTAATTATAATATATAATATATAATAATAATATTAAATTTAATTCCGATAATAATAATATTTTTAATAAAATTTTCGCCATTTTTATAACTTATTTTAATTAGAACATTAAATAACGGGATAATATATTCGGCCGGGCTATAATTTTATATTAATATAATATTAATTTCGTTTCTATTTTTAGTTTTATACCTAATATTTAAGAAAAAAAAATTAACAGTCTACTATTTTCTTATCTGAAGATAATAATCTTATACTCTAATTTCGGTTATCTTAATGATTTTCTTATTTTTATAACGAAATATATCTAATACCTTATTATTTATAAAATTCATAAAACCTGTATGAAAATATAAGTAAATCTTTATTATATTAATTTAAATAATTTTAAATATCCTTTTAGCATTGTTTAAATCTCTATTTTTACAATTTAATTTCTTTCTTACAAATTAAAATACCATAATTAATACTACAATTTATTGTAATACGTGTATTTACTTTTATAAATTAAAATTTATTTTTTATAACTTTATTACTATTACCTTTATACAAGGTCGTTGGGTTTAAGCCGTATTATCCAGGCTGAGCCAAAGATACGAAGTAATTACACCAATAATTAACACGACAGATACTCTACCCAGTATCTTCGAACACGATTGTTACCTTTATAGCTTGTAATATTATAACTAAATTTCTTTTCCTTACTAACAGACTTTACTATGATAATACTAAGAACAGTATTAAAATACATAAAATTATCAATATTTAACGTAATAGTTTTCTTTAAATAACAAATACTTCTAACCTTTATAAAAGGACTTTATAACTATTTATATAATAAAACCTTTATATAAAACGGATATTTAGTTTTTATAACAAAATTAATAAATTTAATTTCTTTAATTCGGTGTTAATTAATAACGAGATTTTATTTATTAAACTTAAAAGCTTTTTTAAGACGTAACGGTTTATTCATATTAAATTATACCTTAGTACCGTTAATATTAAATCTATAATTAACAGAACCCTTTAAAATATTATAATACCGATTAGAATACCGCATGTTTTAGCGATAATGATTCAAAAAATTTAATAAATTATATATCTATTTAAAAAAAATTAAATGAAGAACGGGAGATTAATTGTTTAATATTTAAAACTACTGGGAAATTAAGTAATTAGTATTGTAATTTATTTATTTTTAAATTTAAAGTAAATTATAAATATATTATTATGGAACGAAATTAACCCTGCATTTTTATATTTAGAAATAATTTATAATTATTTTTAAAATATCTATTTTTTAAAGAAAATGAATAAATATTAAGTTTATAATTGCCGTATTTTTTTTTCGTTACTTTTAACAACCGCCTCGATAACTATTACGATAACTACTTGAATTACGGTAAAAAACTTTCTGGTTAAATTTATCCGCTTAAAGCTCGTTATCTTAATCGAAAAGTCGGTACCGCAATAGTAAACCTAAAATAATTTTAACCTTAACAGAACGTAAAATAAAAAGATTTGGAAAACTTTTTAATTCTTTATTTTCTTTTCAAAACCTCTAGGTTTTAAATTTCTTATACCTACTTAATTTTCAATATTTAAAACGTATTTATACTTTCGGATATTCTATTAAAACGGCTAAATAACGTTTATTTCGAACTTGAAGTTTTTAAATGTTAATATTACACCTATTATTATTACGATAAATAAAATCGAAACGCATTTTTAATTATTTCTTACGCCCGTTATAATCTATTAATTTACTCTTATTAAAAGTTTATCTTTTGATTAATGTTAAAACTTTATTATAACGTACTATACCACCTCGCGAGCCAAACTACCTCGCGAGCCGCTTTTCGGTATTTCGTAATAAAAAATTTAAATTAATTAACAATAATATATTAAAATAACATAAATTAATCGGATTTTTTTTCGTTAAACGTATTTACAGTTTCCTTACAAGTACGTGCATTATATCCGGGCTTACCGTAAACGTTATACTTCCGTTTCTTAGTTTTAACCTTTTTGCGACGATTACTTTTAGCCGTTATAGGCTGTATTTTTCCATTATTTTTTTCTTTTTCGGCCAGACAAGCTTGTTCCTTTTGTATAGTAAGTGTCTTTTTTTTTTTGGAAACGTTTGTTTTTGGTTTTTCGACGTTTGCTTAAGATGTGGTTCGTTTTGCGTAATTGGGTAACTTTTTTTCGAAAAAAAGTAATTTCGTATAAAAGTAACAAGTTATTTTTTATTAAAAGATTCGCCGATTTAACGATTTTTGTTAGTAAGTTACCTTAGTGATTTTTAATTTTTTTTTATAAGTAACGTTTTTATTTTATTACTTTTTTAAAAATTTTAAAGGTTTTCGTAAATGGGAAACGAATAAAACCGACCGAGGTTAACGGGGAAACGGTTGGTGTAGGCATAATTAAAAAAATTTCGAATTCGGAAAAAACGTAATTAAAATCGAATAGAATAAGGTTAGTTTTCGCGAATCCGGATTTGATATTATCGGACGTTATAGCAGTTTTAAACGTATTATAAAAGCCGGTAAGGAAATTCTTTTTGGTAATATAAATATAATAATGTTATATTAAATTTTCGATATATAACGAATAAGTACGTTTAAAAAAAAAAATAAGATACGTTAAAAGGTTAGAATTTATACGAAAAATATGCGGGTATATAAAATGTAATAATATCGTAATTGGCGTAACATTTTTCGAATTTTATTAAATAATAATTTTCGTAACCGTTAAGAATAAGGAAACGTTTCGATTTTTTCGTATACGTTTAAATATGTTAATTAAAATGTTGGATTTATTTTAAACTTAATTCGTTTATTATTTAGTTATTATTATTTAATACGATTTTTTTATCGGTTGTTAATAATAGGTTATTACGGAATTAAAATTTTAAATAATTTTTTTCCGGTATAATAATAAATAACGGTATAATTTAATTTTGGGAATTAATAATTTAAATAATTGTAATTTATTTTTTATTTTTTTATTAGGTTTATTTAGGGTTTTTACGTTTTTCGGTATTAATAATTATTATATCCGTTATTATAAAAAACTTTATTAAAAATTTAGTTTTATCGAAGTTATAAATATTTTTTTTATAATATCGTATTTTGCGATAATAATCCGAATAAATTCGAATTATTAGCGAAATATTTTTAGATTTTTATATAATATCCGTTAATAATTAATATTTTGATTTAAACGCGTTTAAAGTTTTTTTTGCCGTTTAACAAATTTCGATATTTAGTTAATTTTAATATATACCGTAATGCGTTATGTTAATAATAAATTCGTTATATTTTTAATATATTAAAGCCGGATAAGAAACGTTCGCGTATTTAAATTAAGGATTCGTTCGGTAATAAATTTTTTTTCGGTTGGCGTTAATTTTCGCAAATTAGATAAAATATCGATTTGGGCGTATTAACCGTAATATCGGGTTTTTAAAGTAAATTTAAGGATTTTATAAAGAAAATATAGCTTTTTAAAATTAAGTTTCGGGTTTCGTTTTTTAGCTTAACTAATTAAGTTTATTTTAGATTTTTTTGTAAAACGTTTTATATTATTGGTGTTGAATAATTGCTGATAAAAGTTGGATAGTAAATATGTTAATAAAAGCGGCTTGTAAGGTGGTTTGGCTTGCGAGGTGGTGTGGTACGTTATAATAATATATTTAAATTTTTAAATATTATTAAATAATTATTTAATACGTTATCGAAATAATTAGCGGACAGGTTTTTAAACAAAAATTTAATAGATTTATCTTTATTTATTATTATGTTTTTCTATTTGGTAGTTTAATAATATCTTTAGTCTTCGTAATATATTTTAAAATATTTATATACCTAATTAGGAATATTACGTTAAATTTGTTTCTATAAAGTTTTTAACCGGTTTTTAATAATTCGAATTTATTTAAACTTTTAATGTTTAAAAATTTCCAAGATATTTATAATAGTGCAATTTTATTTAATAACTTCTGTAAATATAATATTAACTTAGTTTTTTATTTTCGGATGATTTATTTACTATAAGAATTTAACGATTATTTTAACCCTTTTCAGCCTATATTTTCTAAATAATTTACAAACGCTTTTTTAGTTAATTAACGTTTTTAATAATTAAAAAACGAAGTTTAAAATAAGTAAATGAATCCGGAAAAATTATAAAACATATAAGTTTATTTATTATATCGTTAAGAAAGCCGTAATTCTTTTAATTAACGGGTTTTAAACGTAACGTTTACTATTAATCCCGTAAATATATTAAATAATTCCCCAAAAAACTTGACGCAACTACCTGTTTTTTTAAATGTCTTAATAATTATTTTAAAAACGTTCGATTTTTTCATAAGTTTTTATAATCCGATCGATTTATACGGCGATTTAGTTTTATTAATTTTATTTTCGTCTTCTAATTTTTTGGATCGGTATTAAATAATAACGTTCTCCCTAAAGGAGACGTAACCGTAGAACTAAATTAAATAAATAGATAGATTATGCTATCGGTTATTAAACTTTACTAAAGCCTAACCTTTTTACAGATTACCAAATTATGCCCTTATCGACGATTATTCTTAACCGAATTTTGGACGGTTTTCGTAATCCGGAGTAACCGGATAAATTATCGTTCGTAATCCTTTTTATATCGAACTAAATGTTAAATTTCGAAATTTTTAAATTTTTACCGTTTATATCTAGTTTTTCCAATAATTTCTTTATACGGTTAATATTTTTTATTATAAAATTATTTAATTGTTACTTATTTTTATTTATATAAATTAAATCGTATCCGAAAATTAAAAATAAAATCCGTTTTTTTTAAAAAAAATTAGTTGAATTAATGGAGATATTAATATTTTTAATTCGTTTTAAAGCTTTATTAAACTTAAAAATTTTGTAATTACGGAATACCGGTATTTTGTAATAAGAATTACCCGGCATATTTTATCTATTTTGATTAATAAGAATTCGAAAAGTTATAAATTCGATCGAGGTTAAAGTCGTAGGATTAGCAAAGGGTTACAAAGCTATCTTGTACGGACTTAAGGTTTACCGCGAAAAGCTTAACATCTCCTACGTTTTTATATTCCAGGAAATTCCCCTTGCCGAACCAGTTAAAAAGCATAAGATTTATTAAGGTCCAAACTTATCGGCATTACGCAATAATCGGTTTCGGAATAAAGCTTTTTATAACCGAAACGTATAATTTATTATTACCATAAAAACTATTAATAATTACCGTATTCGAATATACTAGGTAAAGTATTTATCGTATTAATTATTAGTATACTTACTTTATATCTTTAGTTCAGCCTGGATAATACAGCTTAAACCTAACAACCTTGTATTAAATAATAACGTTTAAAATAAGATTTTATTTTTTTATTAAAAAGTTTAATACTAGTATTAAATTTTACAGTTGTATATATATAATAATTTTTAAAAGTTTCGAAAGTTTTTAATAAATGGGTTAAAATTTAATTTTAAAGCCTAGGTATTACAAGTGATCCTTTAAGTATATAAGTTCGAAAATACCGTTTTAGTAATCGGATTATATTTAGGTATAGGATATATAATATCTTTTAAAAGTTTCCTTCGGTATATTTTATACTGATATTATAATATAAAACCACAATATTTCCTTTTTTTAACTTTAAAGTAAACTATTACTTTTTAATTAATACTTTATTATCGGTTGAATTTAAATAAGATTATTTTTATAGCGGCGATTAATAAATTTATTATCAAGGTAATCCGTTTAATATTTAAATTAAATATAAGTAATAAATATTACAATATTCCACTTAATAAGATTTATACTAAATACCGACTAATTAACTGCAGCTAGGTCTATATATATATATTCAGCGATTATATCTGTTTTTTAGTATTTCGTTAAAAAAGGTTATTTTTTTATATAATTGTTTTTTTAAAGCTGAAACATTTAACCTTATAAGCCCTTTCCGTTTTTTGTTTAAATTTATAACCCGTTTTATATCGTTAATTATGTCGTTAGTCCTATAGTTTTCATTTTTTTAATTTTCCTTTAAATACGTAACTATCGGCGCGGTGTTAATTTTTACAGGTCTTTCGGTTAATTCTTACTTATATTAACACTTTTAGTAGTTTATTATTATATAATTCTTTATAAATAAATATTATCGTTTAAATTATATAATTACTTTATAATAAATTAATTTACATATATTCTATTATTATCGTTCTATTACTACTTTTTTATAATTCATTAAAGGTAGTTTTATCGTATAGTAAAGCATTATATATTACTTAATACTTTTTTATTAATCGTTCGTAATTAAAATTAGCGGTATTATTATAAATATCCTATTATTATCGTTCGTATTATAACCCTATATATTTTAAGTTCTTATTTTCGTAATTATAAGTATTCGTAAATTTCTGCAATTATTTAAATCGGAACTATTTTAATTAAAGTTTCGTTTATTATTACCCTTAATTAATACTAGTTTCTTTACCGAGAATACTATATAAATTAAATCTGGAAAACTTAGTTTTAATTAATAGATATTCGATAGGTAAATTAAATATTAAAACATAATTAAAATATTATATAAAATCACGCGAATTTATATTAATCCATAATAAGACAGTAAAAAAAGATTATTAACCGTAATAAATAATAACAGAATTTCGCCCGAAGAAAAAAAGCTCCTAGAAATATTTTAAAAACTAAATAAAACTGATTCACTTGGCCTAAAGACACGTTCTTAAACCTTATACCATTTTATTAATAGCGGTTAACTGTTAATTTTCGCGTTATATATTTATAAAGATGTTCTCTTAATAAATAATACGATGTTTTAATTAATAATTATATTTCAAAATTATCATTAATTACTATAATACATTATATTATTAAAAAGATTAAATAATCATTTATTAAATATCCGTACATATCGATATATATTTCCTTAACTTTTCCTTTTTAAACTAGTAACTAAAAATTAATTATTTTAGTTTTAATATTAGATTAATTAAATTTATTTTAAAGATATTAAACAGTTATATTTCGTTATTTAAATTATATAAACATAAATTACTTATATTATTTATAGAAAATATGATAAAGTTTTTTCCTAAAATCATGCCCCAGTTTATATTATTTTATCCCTAATTACGATTTAAAAATACTGCTATTTATTAAAATAAAATGATAATTCTATAAACGTTACGTTTTATTTTTTTGCGTGTTTAAATTTTCGGGGTAGGGCAATAAAATATTAAATATTATATCTTTAAATTTAAATCAATAAATGATAATAACCTATTATATAAGCAAGTCGCTGATAAGCGAATCGTTCGTTTTTTACGTTATTTAAATTACGTAACTTGTATCGGTTATGTTTTACTATCAATAAGATAAAACGACTTATAAAAAAAGCGAAAATAAATTTAGCCATTAAAGTTTAAAAAAAACTAGAAATATAATTACAAGCTGCTTTATATAATAGAGAACGTTTCCGAATTTATATTAAAAACAGATATATCGGTAAAGCTTGCCCAGCCTATATTATCCTTAATTCGCCAAAATTAAGGATATCCGAAAAAATTCGATGATTAAACAAATTCTCAATTTAAATATATAAACGTTTCTTATTCGGTTTTAGCATATTAAAAATATTACGAATTTGCTAGTTACTTAACGTATTATAATACGTATTAACATTATTTTAAGGTTTATTTTTGTTAAATTGAAAAAAAATTAATTACTATAAGTTTTAATACGAATGTTTAAAGGTATTTCGTTAATAATTTAAGCTTACTCGGGTTATAATTATAAAACACGTTATTATAAAAAGATATTTACAATTTCTACGAAATAAACATTTTAACAGGTTTTGTTATAATAATAAATATAATATTTATAAATGTCGAAAAACGTGAAAAATTTAAGCAAACATAATATAAAAAGTAAGGAATAATTTTTAATAATATAAATTATCAACTTTTATAATTAAAGTTTGTTTTTATTTATTATCTTTACCGAGAAGAATTATTTTTTTCGCTGGTTCGCTGATAACCCAATGTTATCCGATTAGAAAACTACTATAAACGTAAACCGCTAAATGATACATAGATTAAGTAATTCGATACATATATTAAAACGCGTATTAAAAGTTCGCATCTTTTTTTTATCTTCGACGGTTACGAAAGTTATTATTTAATCGAATTCGGGAATTACTGTAAAGTTAATATTATGCTTATACTTTACATATTTGCCTTTTCTTTTATAGGTTTTACTGTTTTTTTAAAGGTTTTACTTTTTTAACATATCGTATTTTTCCGTATTACAACGTATTTATTTCTTACATATTAAACGTTTTATATAACGTTACGTTATTTATATTATTAACGAAAACTTTATCGCCGGCTTTTATAATACGTTTTCAACTGTTATAACGATCGATAATATTAAATCCGGATTTATAAAAATGGAATTTATTTTATTCGATTTACTCGCGTTTTTTCCGCATTAAAAATTTTAATTATATTTATACCGATTATCTTTTTACTTACCTTTACTAACTCCGTTCTTTTCTTGTTTGCGAAAAGTTTAAAAATGTTATTAAAATAATTTAACGAGAAAGTTATTTGCAGAAAGAAAATAAAAATTATTAAGGTAGCTTGCCGATAAAAACAATCGAATGCTTAAACTTCTACTAAAAAATAACTTAATATTTTTATACGAAATCGGTTTTTTTTTTTTTTTTTTAAAAAAAGATACTGTTATCTTCGTCAAATAAAACAGGTCCGTAATGAACGCCGAAAAATTACAAATATAAATTTCTGGTAAAAAACATCGCTTTTTATAAAAAATGAAAATAATAATAAATAATGGCAATTAATAAAAGTTAAAAGTAATTATTATAAAAGGGTTTAAACGAAAAAACGAGAATGTAACGTTTACGATAAACCCGGACATAATACGCGTATTTACATAGAAATTATAAAAACGTTTAACGACAAAAAACAGTAAGTAATTTAAATTAATTTATTACTTTATAATTATTTTATTTAAATTTATTAGCGAAAAGTATTTAAAATAAATAATTTACTTATATAAATAACTTAGTACTATAATAGGCTAAAGTAATATTATATTCATAATTCGACTTATTTAATTTAATCCAAATTTGTTAAACAATTTTAAAAAATTTACTATTTAATAATTAGTAACGATTTATAATAATTATCTATTTTATAAACTTAATAATTTCGGCCTTTAATATTCTAAAACACGTATTATTATTAACAGCTTTTTATTATAAATCTCGTAACTATATTTAACTCTTTATATTATTTCGGAATAATAAATATTTAAGTATTAATTATAATTTTCGATCTTGAATTAATACATCACGCAGGTTAAAACGTTAGTTAACGGTATTATTTTCACTTTAGTTTTGGAATTATATAAAAATGTTAACATAATTTTTTAAACCTGTTTTTTTAATTAGGAGTTATTTAAAGAAACTTTATTTTTCTTTACAAAAGTAATTAAAAATTAGTCGCTTTTATAATTTTGTTTAATAAAGTTTTATAAAAATTATAAACCCTTAAAATCAATAAAACCTTTTTTCAGTTACTAAGTATAGTTTATTTTATAATAATTTTAAACTTAACGAGATATATAATAACCCCGTTTACAGTAATAATATATTTTAAATATTCTATTCCTCTAACATAAAATATATATTTAATTAAATTAACTTATAACCTAATTTTCGTAGTTTATTAAGGGCTTTATTAACGCATCTGATATAATTCTTTATGTTTCGGAATGGATTAAAGCAATGTTTATATATACGGTATAAATATCGTTTAAATATTTAAATAACATATTATTAATAAACTTTAAAAGAGTTAAGAGTCCGTAAGTTAAACTGAAAAATAATGTTCGATATTTATAACTCTTAAATTTAGTACGTAATATTTAAATCTTATATATTCGAGATTTAGTTAAATATAATAAAATATTATAACCTTCGAAATCTTTACAAAAACCTTTTAGACTAAATATAATAAATATCTATTTTTTCGCATAATAATCTTTAAGTTACGATAACTTATGTAAAAACGGAATTTTCGGTTAATTTTCTTAACAAATATAATAAATAATGTTTAAAAAACTGAATTTAATTTATTAAAACTCTCATAGAATTATTCGACACCTTATTACTTATATATTTCTAGCCTTTTTAATAATATTTTATATAAACAGCTATATTTTAAAAGATGGAGATTATTGTTAATATAAATTTTATAATTTACGTTAAATCTTAAATGTAATATATTATTAGAAATTGTTTTATTTAAAACATTTAAGTATATATACTTCCCTTTAAATAAAAATCCCTACATGCGTTTTTATAACGTTTTTTTCTTTTTTAATAACGGTTCGTTATATTATACATTATAAGTTATAAGTTTATTAATGTTATATATAATAACAGTACTAACTTTAACGTTAATAATTTAAATAACGTATTAAAACGTAACCGTTTTCAATATAATTATATCCGGCCGATATCAGTATTATCCGATAGCGTTATTTCTTAATATATAAAGACCTTATATAGCTTATCATAGTCTTTTTGATGTTTATTTATATTGTTATTTTAAAAAAACATCAAGTTTTTTTTAAATTTTATTAATCGTTTCTATATTACGCTCTTTACGTAATAAGTAATAATTATAAATTTTTATATTTTTATAAAACTTATTAATCCTATTACGGTAAGACTCTTTTCCGGCCTTTAAATATTTAAAAGTTTTCGATTAATAGCGGTTTTTAATATTATTCTTTTTTTCTTAAAACCGTTACAGAATATCTGCTAATAAACATGTTATAATTCGGTCGGCGTTAATATTCGACTATCGGTTCGAAATCTTTTCGCCCGTTAATATCGGCTTTTATACGTTACGAAGAATTACAAGCGCAGTTCATTTACTGTTTCGTTATCGCTTAATTGGCCGATTTATTAAGTTTTCTTTTTAAACTATCGGAATCAAATTTCGCTTTTATTTCGGGTACGACATTTTTTACATTTTTTATTAGAATGTTATACGATAATAGTAAGCTTTAATTTTGCGAGTATAATAAATAATAATTAATTATGTATATATTTATTCGATATTATTCGAATTATATATAATATATTATATAAGCGAAACGAATATATAAGTAAAGCAAATAAATTATAATACGTTTTAACTATTTAACTTTATTTATTTATTTTTTAATATAAATAATATAGATCGGTTTATAAAAAAAGTAAAAATAAACTTAAGTATTTAAGTTAAAAAACGAATTCCGAAGTTTAATTATGTACTATTAATTTCATATATCAAGTTATTTAAATTACCTTATATAAACAATATAACGGCCTAATGGCTTAGTAGTCGCGAACCTGGGTGTCTCTTTTAATTGCGACAGGCTTAGGTATTTTGTTTCGGTTGATTTTAAGAGATAACTAGTTTAAATCCAGTTTGGGTTACCGTTTTTTTAGGTAACGCCAGCTTAAAAGGAGTTAAACCAATTGGAGTTTCGGCTCCGTTACCGTGTCGGCGACAATTAAGAGGTAACTGGGGTTTAAAACCAGTTACGATTAAAGGCGTTAGGAACCAATTAATTAATCGGGTATATTTTATCGTTAGTTGCCGTGTGTTATATAACCCGTATTGCGTTTTTCCGGCCTTTAGCTAAAAAGGGACGGTTTTTAAGGGGGTGCTCCCCGGTTGCGTTTGTGTAATTTTTCGTGTACGTACTTAGTAAATGGATTAGCTTCCTGTATAGCTAGCTAGATATCTCAATTGCACTTTACCTTGTATAAACGATATAACAGTAAACGCGTTTAAGCCGATACTATTTCTCATTCGCGGAAATTAACACCTACCGAAAAAAATCGATTATGGAACGAATCCTTAATTTATATATACGAACGTTTTATATCCAGTTTAAATACATAGAAAATATAGCGAATTTGCTATTTGCTTAACGTATTATAAAACGTATCGGTAGTAACTAAGTAATTAACATTGTTAAACGGTAATAAGAATTTAAAATATGTTTAATTTAAAAGATAAATTATTAAAAAGTTTTATATTAAAATTTAAAGGTATTTCATAAATAGTTTAAGCTTATTCGGGTTATAATTGTAAAATACGATATGGTAAAGGAAAATATTTATAATTTTATTAAAACAAAATTTTTAATATGGTTTTTTATAATAATCGGCATGGTTATTATTAATGCTAAAAAACGTAGAAAATTTAACAAAGTTTAATAAAAGAAATTAAAAATAGTTTATATTAATATAAGCTGTAAACGGTTAAAACTAGGCCTTATTTTAATTTATCGTTTTTGCCCGGAAAATTTATTTTTTTCGCTGGTTCGCCGATAGCTTACTTTTATCTATCTTGAAAATTACTAGAACCGAAAACAGCTAGACGATAAATAAATTAGATTTAAAATAAGTTAAATATTTTAATACGTATATTCGAAGGTGTATTAAAGGTTCGGAACGTTTTGTTGTTCTCGACGGTTATAAAAATTATTATTCGATCGAATTCGAAAATTACTATAAAATTAACGGTATTATTACACTTTATATACTTACTTATTTTTTTTATCGGCTTTAACTTTTTAACGCATTTTATTTTTCCGTATTAAAACGTATTTATTGGTTATATATCCAAAGTTTTATACAATATTATATTACTTTTATTATTAAGAAAGATTTTATCGCCGGCTTTAACGACGCGTTTAAAGCTATTATAACGACCGATATTATTAAATCCGAATTTGCAAATGTAAAAATTATTTTATTCGATTTTAATCGTGTCTTTTCCGAATTAAACATTCCAGTTATGCTTATACAGATAGTTTTTTTATATATTTTTGCTAATTCCGTTATTTCCTTATTTACGAAACTTCCTAGAACTACTACCTAAATAATTTAAGGGGGACGTTATTTATAAAGAAAAATTAGAAATTATTAAGGTACTTTCGCTGACTAAAATAATTAAATCTGTTAATCTTTTAACACAAAATAACTTAATATTTTTGTACGAAGTTATTTTTTTCGGGAGGAATACGGTTTATTATGTAAAACGAATTATCTATTTAGTAAACGAGGGAAAATTAAACATAAACATTTTAAAAAAAAGGATATTTACTATAAAGGAAGTATAAACTCTTATAGGTACGAAAGAAAATAATAATAAATAAACGTAACTGGTAATAGCCGAAAATAATGGTCGTAAAAAGGTTTAACCGAAAAAACGGAAATGTAACGTTTGCGGTGAACCCGGACATAATGCGCGTACTTATAAGGAAAATATAAAAATTTTTAGCGATAAAAATTCGATTAGTTGAAATTAATTTATTACGTTATAGTTAATTAATTTGTTTTATTTAGGTATTCGCTTCGCTTATATAGTAGGTTAATTATTAATAACGTTGCATTTTATATTATAAATAATAAACAGGACTTTTATTAACGTCAGATTTTAAATAAGCAATCTCGGGTTTAATAGTGCGTGGGCGAATTCAAAAGTTTGCCCGTAGAGCCCGCTTATTTAGTAAGGGTTAAAGTTTGTACGTAATCGTAATTTTAAAGATTTCATAATTTTTTTAGTAAATTTAAAATTAAAGAAATAAATCGTAGATTGTTTCTGTATTAACGAAAATAAATTTAGTAATTAAAAATAATAATAGTTTTTTCCCGAAAGTCTGTTATAGAAACTTAAAAGGTATTTTAAGGTAAATATTTTTGCCGACCTCTTTAAAACAAATGTATTGTCTTTAAAGTTTTGATTATTCCTTGTTTTCGATATTTTAATTCAATTTTATGAGATTAAATTCCGGCGCTATATAACGTACGATAATAGCGTTAATTTTAACTTATCGTTTCTCGAGAATTTAAGTATTAATATCGCATTTTTAAAGATATTTACATAGAGAACTTTTTGTTAGTTTTCGAAACATCGGAAATAACCAGTTTTTATAATATAGTATTATATTAAATTTGCGGGTAATTTAAAACCATTATTATTATAACGATTATTAAAATTATTATTATTATTTACGGATCTTTAAGTACTAACTCTACTTTATTTAAAGCCCCCTTGTCTTTTACGGCAATCTCCGAAAATTTTTCGATTTAATTTACCAACCTTTTTTAATTATAATCTAAAGTAATTTCGGCGGTCAGTTGCGTATATTAATAAAAATTAACCTTTTTATTATAATCGTGTTAAAATACCGTTGTCCGTAATTTTTTTATTATCCGAGTTTTAAATTTATATTTCTATAGTTTTTTATTACGATAATATTTTGTAGTCAGGCGCATAAATATATTTTTAAACGCCATATCATCGTCGTTATTTTTTGTATTAAAATTACGGAATTTATTTGCAGTTTTCATAATAATACGTAAGATCGGCCTACTGTTGACAAAATTAAACTATAAACATTTTAAATATATTAATTCAATCCGTTAAAAAGGTTATAAATAAAATAAATTGTTACTTATAACTTTTTATCTAAAACTTGATTTTTCTTAATTCAAGTTCATCATTAACTAAATACTTTACGTTAATTACTAGTTTATTTTTGATATATTTAAAATATTGTTTAAACGATAATATATTTTTCTTTTTATTAATATATTAATTAAAAGTATCAATTTTATTCTTTTTTCCATGAAGTCGAACGTTGATATTTATCGCAATTACGTACAATCGCTTTTACAATGTATCGATCTTTATTTATTTATCGTTTAACTTTTATTATTTATTTTAAATGATCGTAAACTAATAATTATAAGATCTTATATAAGTACTCCGGACGTATACGTATTCAGCGCGATGTTTAATATATGTTAACCATCGAAGGTTATTTAATTATATTTTAATATTAATAATATAAAACGGTTTAGAAAAACCAAGAATAAACTTAGCCGGTTATGTTAAAAATAAAATCCGAAATTTAATTATACAATATTAAATTTAATACATAAAATGATAAAATTCATTTTATATAAATAATATACGAGTATTTAGTTTTATAATATTAATATATTAAAAGTAGCGAAAATTACCGGTTATTACAACGGGATAGATAAAGGACAGGATTTTCGATATAAATACGTAAGCATTTTTTGTCCGGCTTTAATACGTTAAAGATATATTTAATATATTATTTGCTTAGTGAATTATAGACTACGTCGGAGTTACTTAGGCACTAAAATTTTTTAAAATGGAAAAAGAAAGTTGAAAAATTTTTAAATCGGAAAATCGATTATTAACGGGTCTTATGCGAAGATGCAGAAAGATTTTCAAAATAATTTAAGTTTATTCGGGTTAATATCGTAAAATACAATATCGTAAAAGAAAATATTTACAATTTCGTCGAAATGAAATTATTAATAAGTTTTTTTATAAATACGGGTAAAGAAACCTTTAATAGAAAAAACGCAAATAATTTAAATAAAGGTAATAAAGAAATAAAGAAAAAATTATTTCAGGTTTTAATATTATGATCATTTATTATTAACCGCCGATTGAAATATTATATCAAGTAATAATAATTAAATAGTAAATAAATTAAGTTTAAAGTAGATTTAAAATCTTAATTAATATATTCGGCCGCGTCTAAAAGATTTAAAACGTTTTTTTAACAGTTATAAAACTTCAAATTTAATAAAATTTGAAAAATATTACGTTAATCATAATATTATTACGTTTTATATCACGATGTACTTTTCCTATCGGTTTTAATTTTTCAGTATATTATCGATTTTCTAAAACCTATTTATTCGTTATACATCGAAAATATAATATGACGTTATTTTATTTATATTATTCAAAATAGTTTCTTACTGATTTTTATTACGCCTTTAGAATTATTATAACGTCTGATAATATTAAATTAATATTTGCGAAAGTGAGCTTTATTTTATTTAATTTTATTTACGTCTGTTATTTTCCGTTTAAATTACGTTAATCTTATTTTTCTGCTGGTAAAGAATTTTAAAAATATCCGTAAAATAATCATAAAAGGACGGCATTTGTAAACAATTAAAGACTATTAAGGTCGTTTGCAGCTATAAATATTTCAATTAGTTAATTTTATAATAAAAAGTTATATGTTACTTTTATATAAAGACGTTTTTTAGGGGAGGAAGAAAACGTTTAATTATAAGAAACGTATTATATTTTAAGTTAACATCGAAATCATTAAAATAAACGCTTTTAAAAAGCAGGAATATTTATTATATAAAAGGGATAAACTTTTCTAGCGTAAAAAAAGGGGGTATTAAAAAAATATAACTAATACTACTTTAAGGAGCCGGTTATAAAGGTGTTAAAATAAAAAAACGGAAATATAACGTTTGTAATACACCCGGGTATAATGCGCGTATTTGTAAAAAAAGTTATAAAAACGTTTAGCGAAAAGAAATCCGATTATTGTAAATTAAAGCAAGATATTTTTATTATGTCATTTAAATTTATTATTCTAGGGTGTTAAAAATCGTTCGGAGTATTTAGGCCTCCGGAATATTTATATAGCAGGTTGTTATTATTATATTTGATATTTTTATTTTTATCTTATGTAAAAAAATATTCCTTTAATTAAATGAAATAATAAGTTTAATCTAAAAAAGTATATACGTTACTTTTAGAAAATTTTATTATTATAACATATTGCTTACTCTTTTATTTAAAATTTAAATTTTTGCCTTGCATTTAAATAACTTGAAAATCTTTTTCGATTATTTTAATAAATTCCTTATCCTTTACAATATACTTTTAAATCTATTAAATTTTACGTCCTTTTTTCGCTAAAAGCTTACACCGGAAAAACGCTTCGTTTTCCTTATTCTGTAAAGTTTTCCAGTCTTTTCCATGTTTTCTATAACACTATTAATTAAATAGAATTTCAAATAATAATTTATATTTATCCGTTATTAAAATTATTCATGATAAGTTTTCGTAAATCGATCCTGGAAAGATAGTAATTTCCTTCCCTATTTAGCTATTTTCGGTTATAACGTCTTCTCTTAATATAATCGCAAATTCGACGTTTTCGATAGATTATATTAAAGGTATTTAATGAACGGCAAAACCTACTTTTCAGGGGTTAATGCCCTTTAAGCTAAATCTTTACGAAAACTTTTTAATCGAAAAGATTCTTTTTTCGGGCTTATTTCGTAATAATAATAGTTTTTTCCGTAATTTAGAAAATTAAAAATGATTAATCACATAAAATAATAACTTGTTTACAGGATAATAAAGTTTATAAAGTAATTGATTAATATAAACTCGGGTTGAAATATAAATCCTTATTATTAATAGATAGTATAAACAAAAAAGATATTATAAATAAAAATGGTAAAAACGGTTTTAATAGATAATAACGTAAGTTACGATTTATGAAAAAACGTAAATTAAAAAATATCCAGTTATATTAAAATATTACGATTATATTAAAAATATTCTTAATTTATATAATAAAAATATTAAATGTTTTCTTTAGAATAAGTAGTATTACGATTAAATTATTCCATAGAAATTAAAAACCCATTAAATAATATACTTAAAGTATTTTAAATATATATTACGATTAATTAATTCCTCGATAAATTAACAAAATACAAAAATATGCATAATGTTTAAAGTAATATAAATAAATAAACAAAATTCGTAAATATCTTAAAACCTAATAAATTTAATTAATTATCTTAGTAAAAAAATTCAAGAACTAGTAGCGAAAATAATAATATAAACGGACCTAGAAGATAGTATCCCAAATTTATAATAGAATAACACGTTACTTAATCGTTTTATAATAAAATCAATTATTCTTTTCGTATATACCGTAAAATTAAAATTTATAAACGAACTAAAAACTTTCGACGTTTTATTAAAAAACGATTTTTTTTTAAAAGAAAACATTATAATTATATACTAAAGTTATTTCGCTTTATAAATTCATTTTAGCGAATAAATAAATATAAATACGTCTTATAATTAAAATTCCGGATTATAATTAAATCCGTTATAGTATACCGTAGAGCTTATTACTATTTCCAGTTTTTAATATACTTTACTTAACGGAATTATTATAGCAAAGTATTTCATTAAAATTTAGTTATATCGATAATTTATATTTCTATAAAACGTTTAAATCGTTTAATAAAAGTATTTAGTTTTTAAAATAAGACGTACGACAAATATTATAATAGATGAAAAAAAAGTCGGGTCTTTTTCTTTTGTTAAAAATACGAACTTTTAAATATAACTAGAACGTAAAAAATATAAACTCTGCCATTGAAAATTAACGACAAATTTAAAATTCATCTCGTAAAAGATTTAGAAAATAATAATAGAATAAAAATGTTTAAATAATTCAAAGTTTAGTTTAATAAAAAACATCTAAATGACATAGAGTCGAAAAAACGGGGAAAACGATATAGTTTACGAAATATAAACGGTATTTAATAAATATAAAATACGGATTTTTAATACTTAAATTACGGAAAAGGGTAATTACGGACGTCATTTTAACGCTCTTTTACGATACGAAAATATAATATAAAGGATATATTAAATCCTAAAAAATAAAACGTTAATAAGTTAAAGTAAAATGAGCGTTATAATAAGCTAGTACGTTAAAGGCATTTAGCGGGCTTTAACTTTAGCCGTAAAAACTATTTTACCGATTTAGAAAATAATGTATGCGAATATTTTATATCGCGATTCGAAACTGCCGATTATATAAACGGTTTTAAACTTTATATTATAAAGATTTATATATAGGTTACGAATAGTTAACCGGGGAGCCCTTTTAGTCCAAAGAATTACATGAGTTAAAATTTTAAAGAATAAAGAATAAAAAGCTAATAAAATCTTATAACTAAGTTATAAATAACTGTTAAAATGCTACTATTCGAATAGTAGCTTATGTTAATTATTGTTAAACAATTACTAGGTTATAAAGAGAACTTTATAAAAGAATATACTAAAAAAACAACCGAAACATTTAAAACGTGATACTTAACGTTATTACTAGATAACGTAATTATCTTTTCGGACGGTTTACAAAATAAAATAAAAATTAAATATATTTTCGTATTGGATTAAAACCACCTCTTTTTTAATACGGGAGGTATATAGTGAAAATTTTACTTTATTATTTTCGATACGGATATAATAAAGATTTAATAAGAATTATAATATACCGTTAGAAGCCGAAAGAATATTAATCGAAAACTAAAAAAAGTTTAGTTAAATGCTATAAGAGTAATTTAAAAAGTTATATTAAATATTATGATATTTTTCTAATAAAGTTAATAAGAAGTTTTCGTTATAATAAATAAATATAGTATGTAAATAGGTTAATATATAGGATATTACAGTATAAAAAAGAACGAATTAATAAATAAATTAATAAAGATAAAATTAAAATTAAATAACGTTAATAACAATTATACAATTACGAGTTTCGGAATTAAACTGAAAATAATGGTATGATATAAAGTATAACGAAAAATATAATAAATAATAGTTTGTGTTAGATTTTTATAACGTTATAGAAATTAAAAATTAAAGTATTATTTACGTTATATTAATAAATTAAAATATTTAACGAACCCGGTTTTATAATAGTATTTAGTATGTCGGATACGGTATAACGATTTTATTAAGTATTACTAAAAGTTTAAGTATAACGACATTAAGCTATACTATATTTATATTAAACTTAAAGTATTATAAAATTTAATTTATTATATAGAAACGGACGTCTTTTTTAAAAATTAATTATTAAAATCGAAAGTATCGTTATATATAAAGGCCCGATATTTAACAGTATTTATCTGTAATTTAAGTAATTTTAAAATTACATCGGAATTGTAAGGTTTTACGGGGATATTTATATACGACAAAGTCTGCACGAAATTACGCTAGTATAAAATCTAGACGATATATTTCCGTATATATATCATCCTGTTCTAAATATAAAGTTACTTAGAAAAAGAATACTTAAACGAAAAACATATTTAAAAGCCGTTATTAGATGTTACTCCGTAAAGGAACGAATATTTTATAAGGGTAAAATTATTTAAAATTTTAATAATAATTTTCTGTTTATAAAATATTTTTTAATTGGGTAAAAAAGATGTTATAAAAGTATATTAAATTGGGTCGGGAAGACTTAGTTCTAATTAGTAGGTATCCGAAGAGAAGGTCACGGGCAAGCGCATAGTTAGAGCAATATATAAAACAACGCAAATCTGTATTAATCGCTATTAAAATCGAAAAGGAAGATTGTCGACGATGATAAATAATAACGGGGTTGCGCCCGAAAGAAAAAAGCTTTTAAAAATACCCCTAAAGTAAAATAAGTCCAATTAATTAACCTAAAACTAAATCCCTGAATATTATATTATTTTTTTTTTTTTTATAATAAAATTTTATTTTCGATTAATCGTAAAAATAAATAATAAGTTAATACAAATAAAATCTTGATATTATAAATATATAAAATGTTATTAAATAATTTAAATTCGCCTTTACCGTTTATTTTTTAACATTTTTAATTTAAAACTTTATTCTTTTCGTTTTGCTAATTTTTTTTATTTAGGTTTCATTTTATTTTTTAAATCTTATTTTTAGAAAAGTTATTACTAATCTATTTTGTATATATATTTTTAATTACGCCATATTTAAACCATTACGGTTCCCGTTATTTCTTAACATTTTTATAAATATTTCTTATTTACTTATTTATAACGTCGTATATTTTTTTTCCTAATATAACTTTAGTACGTTAATTATTAAAAAACGGACATAATACGTATTTAACTTTAAAATCGTACCGGGTTTTAAGTTAAAAATATCGTAGGTGAAATTTGTCGGAAACTGAAAAATATATTGAATTAACGGAAGTATAAGGAATATTAAAAATATAAAAAGTATATTAATAATAAATCGAATTTTTTCCAAGTATACGATAAACGTTTTTTTAATTAATAATACCGAAATACTTTTTTTTTATTTGTATTTAAATACAGTTTTAAATATTTTTAACTACCGTAATAAAATTATTAAGTATATTTATTTTACGTTATAATCCTTTTTTAAGACTTTTTATTACTGTAAATCCTTATTAATAATAGAAAAGAAAAATCTAGGTTTTATAGATTTACTTTTTTCATTTATCCCGGAATTTTAGCTTTTATAATACGAAAAATTAAATTATTAAAACCTGCTTATTTTTATCCGTTATACTAAAGTAATAAAATTTTTTTAATTCGGTTTTTAAAAAAAAAGTAATATTATATAATATTAGAAAACGTTTTGATCGGGTATATAAAATATTTACTCAGTAATTTTAAAATTTATTTTCGATGATTTAAATAATATTATATATTATGGTTTAAATGAAATTTAAAATAAATACCCGAATTGTACCCGTTAACTTTTTTTTATTGGGATGCATTATCGACAGGAAATAAAACGACTGGTTTTAAGGATATATATTAACTGTTTGTCGACAAAGCTATAAGCGATAAAATATATTAAGTTAATAATATTTTTAAACGGAATTCATTTTGATTATTTAAATAATATAAAAATCGTTTAAAAAATAATAAAAAGAAACAGATTAAATTTTAAGTTAAGTATATATTAAGAAAAAAGTTAAACCGGTAAAATTTATATTTTAACCTTTTTATTATCTTTTTTCTATTTATAATATAAAAAATAAGGACCTTAATAATTTATCTAAAAAGACCCGATTAAAATTAATTCAGCTGTTAGCTTTAAATATATAAATATAATATATAAACTTTACTAAATACTTTTTAAATAATGATGCTATAATTAACGGTATTAAATTAATTAAAAGGTATAGATATTTATAAAATAAATATAAATAAATATATATAAATAAGAAATGTATATACAGAAGTATGTATATATATAAAGGCTGGAAATATAATTAATAAGTACTTAAAGCTATATATATATATATATAAAACGTTAAAAGATTAAATTAAAAGGGAAATGTAACTAATTAGAAAAATATAAGGCCCGTACAAACTTTTCTAACTTAAAATTATATACGCCGAGGTAATCCTAGAAAGTTTTATCTGAAGTTATATAAAAAGATGTAGTTAGCTAATATAACTCGTATAATCAGGTGTATGTATATACTCTTTTCGTTCTTACACTCCTTTCATAACCTTTTTTTCTAATAACTTTATAACTTTTTCTAATACCGACTTCTCCCTTTTAACACTTACTTTTATATATATATATATATATATATATATATTATATTAATTAACCCTATTATGAGTTCTTATTAGTCGTTAAGTCTATATAAAACTTAAAGTTCCCGCGTAAGTAATAATTTAAAATAACTAGTTAAATTTTTAAAACATTTATCCCTAAAAAATAAACACGTTTAAGGTAAAACCGATCCTGTTATTAAATTTATTCGTAACTTTTAAAAGTTTAACGCTATATTTGATTACCGTAAAGAAAATTTACTAACATTAAATTTTCCTACTTTTACTAAACCTATTACCTGTTATGTTACTAAACAGCTAAAATTTAATCGGGGCATTAAATTTCCATATAACCCTAATAATATTTATAAACCTTAAAATTCTATACAATGCTAAGTATTTATTTATAACCTAGCTTTTTCAATTTTAATATCTGTACCTTAATATAATTTTTAATAATAAAAACATACCTTTTAAAACCCTCGTTATATATAACCCTTAGTTACTTAAACTTTATTTTCTTATCCCGGGTATAATCAAATCGATCGAAAGAAATCCGATACCTATTATTAATTTTATAAATTAATTTAACATTTATTAATCAACATTTATAATTCTTAATCGTAATTTTTAAAATATTTCTTTATTTCTACTTACTCCGTCGCCGGCATTTACAATCCGCACTTTTCGTATTACTAATCGGTTATTAAAGTTTTATATAAATCAAAGAATTTCAACTTCCCTTTATATAAAACTTAATAAAACTAATAAACTATTTAATTATTAAAATAAGTATTTTATAATAACCTATATTACGTTTAAATATTTCGGAATAAAGTCCTTTTTACCAAATATATTAATATTATATTAAGTAATTACAAATATTAAAAGCTATATTAATTACCTTTTTTTCGACCTAGCAAAATATCGATACTTGAAATAACAAATTATTAATACGAACTTTTAAACAGCAATTAATACGTTATCTTAAATCGTTAAAATACTTATCTTCAAAAGTAAACCTAAGATAAAGACCGTTTTTATAAAGATTAATTATAAAAAATCGGGAAGTTTGTTTATATTACACTTAGTTAAAAAGTTTCGGTACGTTATTAAACTATTTATTTAAGCATTTAAATACCTAATTTAATACCTTATAAAGTATATAAAAAATAATATTATAATTAGAAAATCCCTATTAAACCGGTATATTTCCTTTTTTAATTATCGATCAATCCTAAATTTCCATAAAACCTTTTACGGCAATTATATTAAATCTATTAAAAGTTACAGGTATATATATAAAAATAATTAATTTAAGGATTTCAAACCTGGTTTTTTAAAAAAAAGCCACGAATTATCAAGAACTTAAACGATAACAACTATCCGGAATTTCGGAAAATTACCGGGAATCAATTCCAAATATTACTCGAAAATTATATTGTCGATTTTGCCTATATAACTTTTCGATTAATTAAAAAAGATCGTTCGGTTAATAATAAAATTATTCGGAAATAATATTTTCATATTTTGGTTTTTTATAATTAAACGCGTTCATTCCCGTTTTTTAATTAATTAATCGTTTATATTTATATCTTTATCGTTTATAACGGCATAACCTTTTAATTAATTATTCGAGAATTATACTATAATATTTATTTTAATAAAGTTTAAAACTTTAAATTATTAATCGTTAAATAACTTAATATCTTTCGTAATTATATCTTTTTCCGTTCTCTTTAATCAATTAAATTACGATGTTATCTAGTTATCTTTTTATAAATTAATTAATTCCTAATATCTTTTTTCATTTTTCATAAATTATTTTAATTTATTAACGAAAAGATTTCCCCGTAATAACGTTTTATTAATTTCTTTAATCGGTAAATATTGTAATTAATAATTTTATTAATTAAATACAGTTAAATTAATAATCTTTAAACTTTATAGGTTTATATATATTTGTATATTACGATATATTATATAGTAATACTAAGTCGTCCATTTTTAAAGATATATTTTTCATTTTATTACGGTCATTATAAATACAACATTTAACTAGTTTACGTTTTTAATCACCATTAAATTAAATAATTTTAATCATATTTTTTACTTTGCTTTTTAAAAATCAAATTTAATACAAAATTACATTTTCTGTCGGAATATTCGGGTTCAATGTTATAATCCTTTATATCGGTAATACCATTTCGATCTGTTAAAAAACCTTTTATTTATATAGCAATATATAAAAACTTAAACCATAACTTATTATAATAATATTATACGCGAAAACTATGTTAAGCAAAAACTTAACAGATTTTTTATTAATATTATTTTTCGTTTTCATTAAAATTTTAACCATCGATATATATTTTCTTTCGACAAATCCTTAATACTAAATAACGTAAATAACGCCTTTCTTCCGTTCGATATTTAACGTAATATAAACTTTAATAATTTCACCTTTATTTTCGAAACTACCGTTTATCTTAATTTTAATCGGAATATTATATCAGTAAAAAATAGATTCCTTCAAAAACATGTAAATCGTTACTAATATTATTAATTACAATATCTTAGTATTTGAATAAATATATAATATATGCTTAATTTCGATAATTAACTTATAATTATAATCGTCAAGTATAAATTAAATATCGATTACCTAAGTAATTCTTATATCGATAAGCTATAAAAAATCGTAATTTTTTCGAAACGTTTATTAATTATTTTCTAATATTTAAAATACATAAATATTACGTCCTAAATATATCTATATATATCTTGCTAATAATAAAAAACTATTATACGGCAATAAATTAAATCTTTACCTTTATAACCCTATTTATCGTAATATTATATAATTATTAATCGGGGTTTTTACTCGGTATTAATAATTTTACAACTACTATATTACCTATTCGCCTTATACCAATAAATACCGTTCTAAATACAATACTTTAAAGTTTCGTTTTTAAAACCCGTTTTTTTTTTCTTATTCAAACGATATTAAATCGATTAAAAAGCTTTAACGTTATTAAAAACCTCGTATATTCTCATAACGTCTCTAACTAATTTCCAATAAAAAATCCTTTTTCCTATGTAAATTCATAAAATATAGAAATTATCTCGGTTATAATCAAATTAAA
The DNA here is from genome assembly GCA_004155055.1 of Monosporascus sp. CRB-8-3. Classification (NCBI taxonomy): domain Eukaryota; kingdom Fungi; phylum Ascomycota; class Sordariomycetes; order Xylariales; genus Monosporascus; species Monosporascus sp. CRB-8-3. Next base: position 33,839 of record QJNZ01000749.1, read on the forward strand.
CCAAATAACGTTTAACTAAATATTAATAAAATCATTAATTTCTTTTTTCTTAATAATTATTTAACGCATTAAAAAACCTAAGTAAAATCCTAAATAAATTATCCGTAATTATATTTTTCTTACTAAAAATATACTTAATCTTAAAATCGAACTACTTTATTTAAACGATTTAATAAGTTAGCAAGACTTTAAATAAAAAACTTAACGAGTTATTAATCTAAGCTACCAAAACATTAAGGTTAATTTCTAACTTAAATCAAACTCCGTAAATATAATTTCGAAATTACCTTAAAATCCTAAAAACAACTTAACATTTTAATTTACCAGTATTATATTATAATTCGACTCTTTTCCAGATACCACTTTTAAAAGGCATAAAATATTCGATATTATTCATTAATTAACTTAAAATATTTCAAAAACTGTTTTTATAAAAATAAATCCTTATAATAATTAACATTATATTAAAACCATAATTTAATATAATTAAAATCGGGGTTATCATAAACGTTTTCTTTAAAATTTATATAACGAAATTCTAATCGGAACTTTAAATAAACGGTACGTTTTTCCGTAATATTTTTATACGGGTCCGATTTTTAAAATTGTTACTACTTTACTATTATCCTATTAATAATTATTTATTCCGTAAAAACATTTAATTATAATAATTATATTTAAATATTATTAAAAAATTTATATATTAATTATAACGCTAATTACGTTATAATTTAAAAGCGTTTAAATACTAGTAACGATATATTTAAATACGAACTTTTTAATTTTCGGAAAAATTTCAGCCGTATTATATTACGTTTTCGGTCCTTTAATGTTAACATTATTTATAAATAATTGTCAGTTAGCAGTGGGTGCTAAACGAACCTTATATACGAAAAGGGTTCTTTCAATTGGAAGATATATATTTTGTTACTAAGTTATATAAAGGCTGTACGTATACGAGAAATATACGTAAGTTAGCCTAATATAATAAGATAAATAATATCTTTTATATCTAATAATTAAGGCCTAATAGCTTAGTAGTCGCGAGCCTGGGTGTCTTTTTTAATTGCGATAGGCTTAGGTACCCTATTTCGGTTGGTTTAAGAAATAACTGGTTTAAATCCAGCTTGGGCTGCCGTTCCTTTAGGTAGCGTCAGCCTAGAGGAGCTAAACTTGGGGCTTCGGCCCCGTTACCGTATCGGCGACAATTAAGGGATAACTGGGGGCTTTAAAACCAGTTACGATTAGGGGCGTTAGGAATTAATTAATTAATCGGGTGTATCTTATCGTTAATTGCCGTATGTTATACGATTTATATTGCGTTTTTCCGGCCCTTGGCCAAAAAGGACGGTTTTTAAGGGGGTGTTCCCCGGTTACGTTTATACAGAACTATTTGTGTATATATGTAGTAAACGGATCAGCTTGTATATATATAGCTAAATATTATAATAGCACTTTACCTTGTATATTTAATAATTAACAATTTTATTCGCTTAATTCGCGTTATTATTAATTAATTAGCTATTAATAAAACGATATAAGTTATATATTAATAATAATTATATAAGGTCGTTAAATTTAAGCCGTATTATCTAGGCTAAGCTAAAGATATAAAGTAATTATATTAATAATTAATACGATAAATATTTTACCCAGTATTTTCGAATACGATAATTATTAATAGTTTTTACGGTAATAATAAATTATACGCCTCGGTTACGAAAAGCCTTATTACGAAACCGACTGTCGCGTAATACCGATAAGCTTCGACTTATTAACAGTAATTATTTATATATTTTATTAATTATAATAATAACGGTATTATTAACGTTTTCTGTTATTTGTAACGAACTTAAAAATGGGAATTATTTTAAGGACGAATTTTAAGTTAAAGCGTACGTTCTTAATATATAGGATTATATCGATCTTAATTAATTATTTTGGTAACCTGTTAAATTACTAAAACCCGATATAATTTTATCTCCGAAAAAGCGAATCCGTTATATAATGTAAAATAATATTTTAAGTAACGTTTTAATTATATTTTTATTTTTTAATGGAATTTACGATAAAATCGATTATATTAATTCCTTAACGAATATCTTTAAGATAACGACCGAAAATAAATAAACGTATAATTAAAATTTTACGGCATATATTTATAAAAATTATAAGTACGAGATTTTTGGAAAATGTAATAATAACCTTATTATTAGCAGTTACAGTAATTAAATGCAGGAATCTGGTAAAGTGCGTATAGTTATTCTAGGAAAGACTGAAAAAGTCTGGGGCTAATTGCCCTTATATATACGTTTAACTGTATAAAGGATGGTTCTTAAATAAAGGCTGTTCTAGGTAGCATTTGTAACTTAGACGTACCAGCCGTAGGTACTTAAAAGTACCAATTGCCGATATACTCTTTTGCGTTAAATAACCTTGTTTACGTAATCTTTTTTAAAATCAAATTTAAAACTTTAAGAAAATCTATTAAAATTTTTAGTTTATATAGGATTAAACTCTTATCTCTGTTATTCTTATTAGAAGTAAGGTTACGTAATTAACCGTTATATTAAAAAACCGGCCTTTTTATTTTACCGTTTTTTCGTAACTGTTCCGGAATACGGGGCCCGCTTTTTCCGAAACATTTCGGACCAGGCTGGCCATTAATATGGGAAAACGTTTTATATACGCTAACTTATTACGTTAAAAATTTTATAATTTTAAAAATCGGTTCTATTTTTTAACGGCAATACCAGTAAATAATTAAAATCACTATTTTTTAAATTCTCCTTTATAAAAAGCTATTAAATAAAGGTTTTTTTCCGGTTAATTAAAGGATATTAACTAGTTATAAATTATATATAAAATATTAACGCCCTTAAGTAAAAATTAACGTAAAAAATTATAGCTATATATAAACAAATAATTTTATAAAAAATTAAAACTTTAAAATTAACAGGTAAATAAATACCTTCGGGTAATGGTAAAAAAAATACTGCGGTTATTACTTTTAATAACGAAAAATAGGTTTTAATAGGGGAACGCCCTTTTTCCCGTATAAGGGGAATTTAACGGAACTATTTTTTTACCAGTTATTTTAACCAAATTTTAAATATTTTCTAATTTTTTTTGTATTTTTTTAAATTTTAAATTAATTATAAACCGTTCGAAATTTGCCCTATTAAATGGTTTTATAAATCCGTCAGCAGGATTATTTTTATTTTTTACGTATTAAAAGCTAATATTTCCTTTTAGGCTTTTCTGATATACGTAATAATATTTAATTTAAATATAACGTTTTCTTCGTATTATTTATATCTTTTTTACTTATTTAAATATACCTATATTATCCTTTAAAATAAGAACAAAATTTTTAAATATAAGCCTTAACGTTATTAAAAAGATTTTAATTCCAGTTACCTTTATAGCTGCTATTCCTGCTTTTACGTATTCTGCTTCCGTAATATATTTAATAATAATAAACGTTTTAGTTATAAAAAATATATAACTTATCGTAAATTTTATTAACTTATAATTATTTGCAAAATTTATATCCATTTTTCCGAATAATTTTAAATTATTATACTTATAATATAAATAATTTTCTTATAACATCCGGTACCGAAAAAACATATCTAATATATTTTTTATGTATTTCGGTAATCTTTTAATATATTTCTGGTATTTAAATAACGGGTTACTTATAAACCTTACTTAAATTAACGTTATAAACGTTATATTTAATTTATTAATATAATTCGATAAGTTAAATTTCCTTATTAATCTCGTATATTTAAAAGTTTTTTTTTTTTTTGCTAGTTACGCCGTTATATTTTATAACGTACTTTAAATAATCCTTAACGAATAATATAAGCTTTTTTTTTATCTTTGTAAGAATATAGCCCCCTGTAGCCAAGAAGACTAGGCTAGGACCGGACCCCATATAAATCCTGATAAGAAGCTGTCCAACAACAGTCGCTGATACGACCCAAGAGGGGTTCGTAGCTCAGTGAGCTAACAATTGGTCTGAATGAATATCTGACAATCTTGTCCAAGTTAACTAACTTTAATAACTTTTTAATATATTATTATTAATTTAACCTAATATCTCCCGTCGGTAAAAAACGGACAATTTGTACGCTTAAGTACCAGTCCGCGTTATTTAAATCCTTAACTAAAACGTCCTTATTAATCATCTTAGCGATATCCTTAAAACGCTACCTATTAAAGCCGAAAAGTAAAAAATTATTTATATATAAAGCAATAACGTTTCCTATTTTAAGGTTATAATATATCGTATCGTTCGAAATTAACGGACAAAAACTTTATTTTATAAATATCTTTTTTATTTTTTTCCTACTAAACAGCTCCAGCCTATTTTAAACCGTATAATAAGTTTATTAACTTAATAACCTTTTTAAAAAAAACCCCATATATCTCCTTATCCTTTAAATACGTATTAAAATACTTCTTTAATATCGGAAACTATTTTATATAAATATTTTCCTTTAACTTATTATTTAAATATATAATAATAAAATTTATTTAAAATATATACCACTTTAAAAAGGCGGTTAACGCCATTAAAACTTTTTAATATATTACCTTTACGATATTTGTTACAATTTCGTTATAATTAATTCCTTTTCGCTATATAAATCCTTTTACGTAAATACGTACCTTATATTTATTTAACTTTCTTATAAACGTATACTTTTTTCTTAACACCTATTTAATATTAATAAAATACCTTTAAACAACCTTATTAAAAAATATAAACTTAAAAATTCCGCATAAAAAATTCTTTTTAATCTTTATAAAAATAACCTTAAACTATATTTTTCGTTTTAAGCTTTTTATAACTTCCATTAAAAATAAGCCGTTATCTATAGTAAAAAATAACTTATAAATATTAATATTTAATATATTATTTATTTATTCGTATTTATAAACGTTTCGAATAACTTAATCGGCATTTTTAAAATTATTAAAATGGTTTTTATCGTTATTTAACGTTAATAAATTAAAATAAAATATATATAAACTACCTTCGCTTTTGCCCTTTTAGGTTAAAGCTAACTTTAACTTTTAAATTAATTTTAAAGTTTTATCTAAAGCCTTTAAAATATATAACTTAAAGATAATCTTTTTCGGGTATCCCCTTTTACGTTTAACCTGCTCAATTTCTTAATCCGTATCGTTTTGTAAAACGACGTTATTATCTTTATTTTTTTATTTTTACGCCCTGCTTCTAATCATATTTTAAACGTTTTTATACAGGCTATAAAAATAATCGGATAATATTTTTAAAGTTAAAAAGTTTAACTAATTCTTTTAAATCTTTATAAATAATAATATGCAGTATTATAAATAATTTACCGTCTTTTAGCAGTTAAATTTTATAGTTATATATCCTTTAATAACTTAATAATATTTTTTTTATTTTATAAGTTATTAATTTCTTTAATTTAATCCGATAATTTTTATTAATTAAAATTATATACCTGTTACTAAAAATTTGGAAATAACCTTTATTTAATTTATATAATTTATTCGGCTTAAATACGACTTTAAAGTATTTGTTTAATATTATATTTTTTACCGTAAATTAATTTATTCTGTTAATAATATACGTTATTACCTTTATTATAAAATCTTAAAAATATATAAAAATCTTTATGTATACGGAAATTGTACGTATTTTATTTTATAAAAATTATATTCCTCGTTTTATAACTCCGTTTTAATATTAATTATATATATTAAAAATTACCAGTTCGATATTTTTTATAATGTCAAAATTTTTAATTATTGTTATACCGAATTTTTTATTACTGTTTAAACGCAAAATTTACATTTTTTTTACGTTTACCTTTTTAGTCCGGTAATAACGTTTTTAAACGCTATATAACTTACGTAATATACGTATATAAACTTTATTAAATTTCGTCCTTATTTTTAAACGAATAATACTATTTATAATATAATATATTATTTTTAATAAAACTAAAATAACTTTTATTTTCGATCTTAATAAGATTCATTAATTTTACGTCGTATTAAATAATTGTTCCTATATATTTCCTTTACTTTTAAAAATTTATAAATAATATTTTCCGTATTTTCCCTTTATTATATACTGTATAAAAGATATTTTTTATATTTTTAAAATTTAAATTTATTCCCGTAAACTTTTTAATACTTTATATTATTCGTTTAATATTAAAATAATAAAAGCGGTAATATTAAAAAATAATCTTTTTTATAATTTTATCCGTTATTAAAACTTTTTCGTTTTTAAAAACGTTCGAAAATACGTATTTTAAATTATTTATTAAGTTATTATCGTTTTCTTTACCGGATATTTCCTTTAATACGTATTTTTATTAATAATTTTTATTATTTACTAAATCCGGGGCCTTAATAATAAATTTCGGCTTTTTAGAAAGTTATAAAAAAAATCCTTTCCGAAAAATATTGATTATTAATAATTAAATTTTAGTAAAACTTATTAAAACGTTACGATTTTAATATTTTCTTTTTTTATAAAATATTTCCCCGGAAAATATTTTTAAAAAGAAATTATTAATATATAATCTATATTTAATTATAATTTCGTTTTTTTTTATTAAACCTTTTTAAAGGTTATTTAATAATATTAATAAAAATGGTAATTACAGCTTTTCTACCTGTTATAATTCAGATTTCCTTAGATTTAATATTTATTATAATATTTTTTTTAAAATCGTTAATATTATTCGTAATATTAACGTTTATTTTTAAATTTTAAAATAACTTATTTAAATTATTTTTATAAAAAGAAAAAATAAATAAAAATATAACGTTTTTTATAATAACCTTTTTACAATATTCGCCTTTTCATAACTTAAAGTAATTAATCGTTTAAATTTTAAAATATTTAGCCGTTAAAGCATTTAAGTTTCCTTTTAAATTATTTTATCGTATTATTATATAAAATCCTTAAATTATTATTTTTTAACGTAAACGCTAAAAACCTTTCCGTTTAATTAATATAAATTTTTTAAACCGTTAGGAATAAATTATTTTTTATTTCTATTATTGCTATAAACGTTATAAAAGTTATTATTTTAATTAATTTATTTATTATTACCTTAACGTTAATTACGTTTTTTTTTTTTTACTATTTTTCTCTTTTTGCAGTTTAAAGCAATCCTTTGCTAAGTATCCGTATTTGCTATAATTAAAGCAAAATAGCTTTCCGTTCTTATTTTATACGGACTTATTATTTCAGAAATTATTATTATTATTATTCTTTTTTTTTTAGGCGTTATAGGATTTCCCGTTTTTTTTTTCTTATTAATACGGTTATAAAATTCGATGTTAAAATTGTCGATTAACTGCTAAAAAAAGTAACTGGTTTACTTAAATATTAATTAAATCGTTTTATACCAGCTGTTAGTGCGATTTTATATAGTAATAAAAAATATGGTAATTTATTTTTTTAATCCGAATTTTATATTACAGCCCTTAACCTTTCGCAATAGCTTTTAAAATTTTTTAATAAACTTTATAGGGTTACCTCCGTTATATATAATCTTATTAAACCTTTTTTAAAGGGACCTTTACCTAATCTTACTTATAACTACGTAAGTTTTCTTAAAAGTTCTTGATATTTTCGTTTTTTTTAATATTTATAATTAACTTTAAAAACGCCTTTTTATACGTTTTGGTAATAACCTTTACAAAACGTAATTAATTAAATTATTTTAACTTTATTTTATTTTTATAGTTAATCTTTTTAAAGGTAAATATTAAAACGTTACTTTAAAGCTTTTAATTAGTTTAGCTTATTGAGTAATTCTTTTTATTCAGCAAAAAATTAAAACGTTTTTAACGTAGCTTTATATTATTACTAAACTTCCTAAAGTCTTTTTTTTTTTTTAGGTAAACGCCTAATTCGTTAAAATTATTTAAGTTATTAAGGCTTAAAATGTTACTAGGGATGTTAGGGAAACTATTATAACAGTTCTTTCGCTTTTGGGAGCCTTTAAACAAGTTTAAAGGTAACCTATCCGAATCGCTAAGGTCCTTACATACTATATTTTCTTTTTTACGTAGTTTTTTTTTTCGTTCTTTTTCCTTTTCGGGGGATTAAACTTTTTAATAAATTACTTTTTTAGTTTCGTTTCCTTTTTTTTTAAGGGGTTAATCTTTTTTACGTTATTCTCGACAGCGATAAGGGTTTCTTATAAGCCTTCCGCTTTTTAAACGTTTTGTAAAACGTTTTTGCAAATACTTATATTTCGTAAGCTTTATATCGCCTTTAATTAAAGCGGTTTTTATTAAAGGACGCCCCTAAACTAGGGTATATCTAATAATTGCTTTATAATATTATTTACTTGCTTTATTATATCGTTTTTTTTTGTTAAAGTTTTAAATCTTTAATTTTATTCTTGACCGATTTATATCTATATTTTCGTATTTTAAAGTTTTTCTTAATTTTACTTAAGTTAATACCTAAGGTCGTATAAAACTTGTTTAATTTTACTTAAGATTATTATTTTTATATAAAAGTTTTATATCGGTTTTTCAGCTATTAAGGTAATAAAATTTCCTCCGAGGAAATTTCGTTAACAGGTTTTTTTCCTATTACCGCGTTTATTATGGGCTCTTGTTCTTTTTTTTTGCTGTAAAATTTTTCGTTTTAAAAGTTTTCCTAATCGAAAAAAAAAGAAAATAAATCGTTATTCGTATGTTTTTTATCCCGTATAAGAACGAAACCTTTATCGGGTAAGTTATTTTGTTTAATTACAGAAAGCTACCTTGGAATACATTCTTATTATTCGTTTGCTATCGTTAACCGTTTATTTTCTTTTAAATTAACTAAACGATTTTTTTTTTATGTTTTGTACTTTTTTTATTAATTTAACTTGTAAATAATTATTTTGTTTAACGTATTACGGTTACCAATTAACCAGAAAATATTATTATATCAGCAGTTATTGTAATTAAATGCAAAAATCCGGCAAAATGCGCATAGTTATTTTAGGAAAAACTGAAAAAATCTAAGGGCAATCGCTTTTATATATACGTTTAGCTATATAAAAAATAATTCCTAGATAAAGGCTGTTCTAGGCAACATTTACAGCTTAGACGCACCAGCCGTAAGCACCTGAAAGCATTAATTGCCGACACTTATAAAATAAATCTCTTTTTAGAAAAAAATTAACGGAAGTAGTACGTTAAGTTAGCTGAATCTAGTAAAATATATAATAGCAAATTTTTAATTAACATTTAACGGGAGCACCGTAAAAGGTTAAAGTAAGTTTCGAAATTAGTAAAAACGTTAAACGAATAAATCGTAAAGTAATAAAAAAATATAACTTAAAAGTAACGATCTTATAAGTTAACGACTTATATATAGCATTAGCTCCTATTATAAAGACTTAAATAATTATGTTTTAAATAATAATAAAAGCCGAGATTAATAACGGTACAATTAATTACTAGGAAATAACGGTTAACCTTTTAAATCACTGGATTATAACCTATTTATAACTTATATCGAAAAATATTAAGGTAACGTTTCCGATTTTTTACGGAATACCAGCGGATTTTTTTAATTAAGATGATCCTAATTAAGAAAATATTAAAAATAACCCTTAACCATAAAAACCCCAGGGCGTAAATTAAGACAAAAAAATTATAAAGGTTCTTATTTAGACCGAAACGGTAATAAACGAAAACGTTAAAAATTGGATACGTAAAAAACCCGTTATAAAGCGTATTTAAGCTTTTTTTTACAGATTTTCCTAATATTATTACGTATTCCATAACAAAACCCCGGTAAATTTCCGCTTTAACGATAAGATAGTAACTTAAGTTTAAAACCGGATATTCTTTAATTAATTTTTAAAGAAAAAAATTAACCGCCTATCAAAAAATACAAAAGAAATAATTACCTAAGAAATAGATTAATTTCTAAAAGCAATAAAACGGGTTTTAACGTATTTTTTAATTTCTGATTAACGTAATACAATAAACGTTACGTTTTACCCTTTAAGAAATTTATCTATTTTGGATTTAAGGTTTACGATATATATTTTTAATTTTATTAACAGGTTCTTAAATTTTAATTAAACCGTATAAGGCGATAAAGAATACGTAAGCAATAACTTCCTTTTAATTAAAAGATATAAAAAAGTTGACGTAATATTTCGAAGCCTTAACAGTATAAAAACGTTACGTTTATACTACATAATCTATTACAAAAGCTTTATATGTAATTTGATATTTTTTCGGCAGTTCCGGAAAAGGGGGTACTAATAAATTAATAGAAAAATTAATTATTTTATCCGACATAAATATAATTAGGTTGTTATTACATTAATAAATAAATATAATTAATTCGTTATTAAAAATAGTAGCATAATAATTATTTCTATAACTTTTACAATTTATAAACTAAATATTAATTCTTATATAGCTAAATTATGACGGAACGGTAACGATATTATATAGTACCTAAGATTAAATTATTTAGGGCCCGAAACAATGGCCCAGTTACAATCCTATATAAAGGGATTATGCTTAAAAAGTTTTATAACAGTTAAATACTAAATATGTAATAAGGTGAAAGTGAAAAGGTAAATACGTTGCGAACCGAAGGAAAGAATTTCTCGATTAAGTTAAAAAATTATGATTACCTTTATATATTTCGAAAAAACGTAAAAGGATATAAAAGCGTTATATTTAATACCGACAGGTATTTAGGTTTTATTTAGGATATTTACCTTAAAAACTAAAAATAAGATATATTAATCATAACGTTCGAACATTTTTTAAATGTTTTAAAAATTTAGATTAAAATTTTCCTATAAGTAATCGATTATAATAACGAAATCCTGAAAAATTATTAATTTCGAGATATATTATAATCTCCTTTTTTTAATATTAAATTTAAACCTTTAATATTATATACTTAGGCCCAGAACGGGAGTATAAAGCGTTTAAGGGGTATAATTAAGAAAAAAGCGATTATAATACGACATAACGTTAAGTTACTCTCATTCCTAATCGTATATATTCTTAAAGTAGTAGTATATCTATATAATCGTATTTTTAAATATGTATTTTTTTTAATAAAGTTTATATAAGATTTATTATATTTATTTAACGTATAAAAACGGCGTTATAATATTTAATTAAAAGCTATGATAAACTTATTTGCGAATATATAGCTGTATGGCTATAAAAATACAGCCCCCTATAGCTAAAAAAACTAGGCTAAGATAAAAAACTGTTTAATAACAATCGCTAATATAATTTACGGGAGTCGTAACTTAATAAAGCTAATAATTAATCTAAATATTTAATAATTATATCAACGACTTATTCGACGCCCGATAAGTTAATAATTTAATTCGTTCGGGGGGCATATTTTCCAAAATAAATTAATTACTTATTACGTGGATGTTATAAAATTAATTATCCCTATTATATATTAAATCGTATTAAAAATATATACGCATTAAAATATTTAAAAAGTTAAAAAGCCGAATAAATAAATTTAAAATCGCGCAAAATAACGAATATAAAAAAGTTATGCCGCTAAAAAATAAGGCGATAAAACTAAAAATAAAACGGTCGGAAATTATAAAAGTCGCGTTTTAAACCTTTTATCTTTATACGTATTATACTGCCCAATTGCAAGGGAAATTACGATAAAGCTTAACCAGAAACGTTACTGTCAGATTTAGCCAAATATAGATAATTACTATCAGGCAAAAAAATCCTACATAAAAATCCGATCGCACGGAATAATAACGCGGTAATCTTAAAAACTAAAGCCTTTAAAAAAAGGAGTAATTATAAGAATACAACCCCCTATAGCCAAGAAAATTAAGCTAGGACAGAACCTCATATAAATCCTGATAAAAAACTATCCAACAACAGTCGCTAATACGACCTACGGAGTTCGTAGCTTAGTAAAGCTAACAATTAGTTTAAATATCTAACAATAGCTTATGTTATAACAATTATAGCTATAAAAAATAAAGACTTTAAAAGTTAAATTTGAAAGTATAAATTAACTTTTTAATCGGTTACCGATTTACGAATATTTACGAAATCTGGAATCCGCTAATTAATAAGATTATTATTATTCGAAACGTATAATTTAATGAAAAAGCCACCTTTTTAAGGGATATTAAAGATTTAAAAGACGATTTTTTAAACGTTATAAAAGAAAAGTTATAAAAGTTATTCCGATAGGTAAATTTACTTGATTAAAATGATAATTATTTAATTTATATAAAAAAAAAACTTAAACGGAATAATTTAGTTACCGGCAAAATAAAAGGAATAACTTTAGAAAAATATTAACGTAAAAGACATACGGGTTGGGGAAAAATAAGTTTATTCGTAAGGGATTAATTACGTTTATAAAACCGTTATAGTCGAATTATTTCTATTTTTTAGATTATTATTATTATTAGGGTGTGTTTTAGTAACTGTTACGATTAGTATACCGACGGAATGAATAAAAGTAGCCTTAAGTTTTTTTATATTATTTAACTTAAAGTAACGGTAAAAAACGAAAGTACCTTACGGGTAATAAGCGTAAACTCCCAGCATATTCCGTGTTAAAAAGGTATTATCCGAAACGAATATAAAATATAAAAAGTTATATTTAATGTAAAACGTTTAACTTTTTTCGTAAATACGTACGATAACCGGTGAGTAAATTACGCAAATTTAAGGAAATTAATTATTCGAAATACGCGTTATTTTAATTGGAAAAAAATTAATATTTTAGTATATAAAAAGATATTAAAGTTATAAAACCGGGTGTATAGGCGTAATTGTCCGTTATTGCCGTAAGGTTATAAAAAGTTAAGTATATATTCGTTAAAGGAGATAGTTCGTAAAGCCGAAAAGGTTTATTTATAAAGTTATAAAAAAATATAATCCTAAGAAATGGTTAATTAATTTTTTATTACAAGGAAAAAGGTTTTAAGGTATATATAAGTATACGTTTATAAATTTAACAAATATAATTAGCTTTAAACATATAAGGCCCGTTTCGTTATATAAAACGATTAATAGTTTAAAATTATTTATAATAGTATATATTTATTTATTTTTATTAGAAAGTTATTTAAAACCTTGATCGTTATTACGTTTAGGTTCGATTTAAATGAAAAATAATATAACGTTATTAACGCTTTTATTAACGCCTAGGTATTTTATAAAATATATATATAAATACCCTTAAGATATCCGTAACGTAGTAAAATCTTTCTAATTAAGAAGGTACTATATAAATTAAGGGAGTTATTTTTGCTTTAGTAGAAGCAATTTACTGGGATATTTAAAAATCTGGGATTTAACCCCGTTCTTTATAAACTTTATTGTTTTATTCGTTAGGAGGAATTTTTTTTTTTTATTTAGAGGGCTTGCAGCAAGTTCCACTAGCTTAAGCTCGATTGAGTTCGCGTACTCCGTAGTGTCAGCATTAAGGACTAGTTCAGGTGGGCGATCTTCGT